>VXBN01004091.1:88174-98619 GCA_013397395.1 Sinosuthora webbiana
TTTAGTTTGGTGTTTGTTTGTTCGAGATTTTTTGGTTTTGGTTTTGGTCTTTGCTTCGGCTTTCGCTTTGCTTTGTTTTGTATTAAGGTTTTAAAGGATTACTTGGACATACGAATTAGCTTGTCATTTTACTATCTTGTCACATATAAACTACTGGACTCAGAGATAATTTCTTTGTACAGCTGATGTCAGATGCAGGTGCATGGTAGATTTTCTCCGGACATTAGTTCTCCAGATATTAGAGTGATATAGCATATAGATAGCTGACGTAAGGAGCCAATTTAATTTTGATCTCTGTCTCAACATCGTTTGTCAGAGGCATGCGGAGGAGGGGTTGCACATGTGCCACATACAGAAGGCAAATGGGAGAAGATGGGAGAACCCTGATCTCTGGGGAGGCTTTGCCTGGCAGCTATTTCATGTCTCTCCCATGGGACAGGCAGTCAGCAGGGGAACACCAAGAACGCTGAACCCTCCGGAAAGGCTCTCCAGTCGGATGGCAAAAGGTCTGTACCAGTGGACTGCAGCAGGACATGGGACTGGGCCAAGGGTCTCCCATCAGCAGGCAGACCCTGGGAGGGGCGAGGGGGTGTAAAAGTAACTGCATCACAGACCCTGGGGACTTTTGGTCTTCCTGCTGTTTTCCCTGACTGTAGGCTGGTTTTGTCCTTTTGGCCCTGGCTCCAGACTGCCTTTTGGCGTTCTGCCCTCGCGGGCCCTTGCTCGCTCTTCCTCGCTCTTGCTCGCCGTTCTTTGTCATCCTCCCTCTCGCTGGGTGCTTGGCTGGACATCGACTGACCTCCGATCCTCCCACTGCCTGTCCTGCCTCCCCGTGTTCCTGCCCTGCCTGCTTCGTCCCCGCATTCCTGCCTGAGCCACCTGCCTCTGACCTTGCTTCACCGATCATCCCACCGTCTGCTGCCGCCCTGTCCCGGGTTCTGCGGCTCCATCCCGCCGCCCGTGGCCGCGGGAGCTGGGCCTGTGGGGCCGCTCCTCTGCGGGAGCCGCGCAGCTCCCGGCGGGCAGCGAGCGCACAGCCCGGGCCACCGGGAGCTCGATGGCACTCCCACCCTCTGCTGGTAACGCCCGCTGTGTCTCCCTGTCTCCCCTCTCTCTCTCCAGCCCTTTTCATTTTCGTTCTTCCTTTTCTGTCCTTTATACCCCTCTTAATAGGGCAACGCCTTTATTTTGTTACCCTTTATTTTGTAAAGGGTTCTCAGATATAACATTGTCTCGTTTGACTCAATTTCGTCCTGGAGCAACCTATTTAAAAGAACTCCCAGCAGTTCCGCATAGTGGAATGTGGCTGCTAAGGGCTTGATCCATTAACCAGATAAATCAAAGGAAATTCTAAATAATTCTAATTTCACAGGCTTAGGTGAAGACTCATCATATTCGTAGAAATATTCAAATTACAAAAGAATGCCAGTCTGTGAATGATGTGAAAGGCAGCAGGCATTCAGATGTTGCCAGGGACTAGAATGAAAAACCCTTATACATGATTGGAAAATTAGCATTCTGACTGATCACCAGTATATTTGGAGCTCCACTTTGCTATTATTATTGCATTTATATATCTTGCTTTCTCTTTCTCTGTTTCTGACTTCAATCTTTGTGGTTTTTTAGCTTCTTGTTAGCCTCTAGGAGGACCTAATCAGGATTCAACCAAATCTTAGTCTGGCTGTTGATAGTGTATGACTATAATTCTAAAGGCACTTGTTTCTCAAAAATAACTTTTCTGTGCAGGACCTAAGCATAATTATACATTCCAAGTGTTGAAATAAAAAGATATTTAGCAATGTAGTTACTGCTATCCTTAGAGTTGAATTCTGATAAGGAAAGAGAGAAAGAAAAGATTCTTCTACAATGGAGTGAAAAAGTTTCTGAGTCTTCCCCTGAAGGGACTCCAAAGAGCTCCATAGGCGTGCATTATGAATCTTCCCTGGTGGCATAACCAAATCTTCAAGGATATAATTATTGTGTAAGAAATCACAGTCTCCACAACTGTGCTGGGTTTGGAAGAGTAAAGGGCAACATACCCAGTGAGAAGTAAGAATAAGACTATCAAATGTGTAATGATGTTTTCTTCATTCATTTCTTTCCCCTAACCAGACCCAGCACAAGCAGAAAAGAAGGTGTTTACAAAAGGACTGCAATATAACTTGACTTCATATTCTACAGTAATCTGAAGGTTATTTATTTTCTGCAGGGGCATATTTAGAAATAGTTTCTTTTGTGGATTTAAGGAATTGTAAAAATAACTTCTTATGAGGATAGATGGAGAAAGTTGAATACAGAGAACAATTAGTGTAATATAAGAAATGCTAAAAATTCAGAGTTCAGAGTTAGGGCTTCATTATTTATAGGTCTGCCTGTGCAATGTCCCCATTGTGCAGAAAATCCCTTTTTTTTAACATTTTTTCTCTTTTTCTGAAAAATGTGTCACGGACCTCTACTTAGACAATGTCATGTTAGAATTTCAATACTTTTAGTATTTTACCCATAAGAGTAATTAAGTCAAACATACTTAAATTTGTGATGTCTTGCTACACATATAAATGTTGATTATTCAGAGAAAGAAAATAAGCAAACAAAGAAAATAACAAAACAAAATTAGTTTTATGACTTAGAATGTAAGCTGATAGAGAGATTTACAGTCAAATTCTGTCTCTAAAAAACATTGAGGTATTTTATCTCAAATTTGCTAGCACAGAAGTGAGTGTTACTTCTCCCAAATCAAAGATATAACTGTTGAAAAAGTCATGCTCATACATGTTACTTTTCAGCCTCCAATTAGCATTTAGTGATTTGATGTAAAATGAAGCTCTTACAGATAGAAGATAGACTTTTTATCCATCATTCCCTTTAGACTAGGAGGCTGGGTGTACAAGCAGAACACACTAAAGGAAGTTGAGTGAGAGGAAAGTGAAATCTCAGATTATTAATCATAGATATTTAGTCTAAATTTGAACTGTTAAACCACAAAGACTGTAATTCTTAAGGTTTCAACTCTTTATAGAGCAAAATATTGGCAGAGATTTCTAGACTCCGTGAGAAAATTAAAGCCAGGCAGCTGACTGTATTAAAATTAAAAATTAAAATTAAAGCAGGCAGCTGCAGTAGATGTGAGGAGGCAGAGCCTGCACCCACATGGGCCTGTCTGGGTTTTTATTCCCTACCGATTCATGTCATTGCTGGAGGGTAGAAGCAAGGGACTGTCTGTCCTGGGAAGAAGGGCATGGCTTTGGGAGGAACAAAAGCATGGTGGGGTAGGGAATCCATTGGCCAAGCCGCTGTCGATTGTGGTCCATGGTGAGCATTTTTCCATGTAAATCACCTTCTTTTTGCATGCTTTTAGTACTGATATTGTTGCTGTTACTTTTTATTTTCCTGTCTTCATTGCTGTTTCGAGTAAATTGTTCTTATCTCAACCGATGGTCTCTGCTTTTTATCTCCTACAGGAGCAAGGGAGAGAAGCAGCATGTGGTTTTCTTTTTGGTGGAATCTTAAATTGGAGAATACCATAACTGAAGGACTGACAGCTCTGAGGAGGACTTGGATAAGCAGTTAATTGTGTATAGCTGGAATCAGAAGGGGGTGGTAGGAATTTTCTTTATTCCTTGTGTTTCTGAAAAAATGACCGATTTCTTCATGATACTCTGTAGAGAACACTGCAGAGCTTGATGTGAATATTGTGTATCTGCCCCTTCCCACACTAGAGAATCATCTTTTTTCAAAGAATATCTAAAAACAAGGACATGAAATTCTATGACTTGTTTCGTGTGTTACATTTCACTGAGCACCTCTTTTATCCTTTGCTCTGTTATCCTTCATACCCTTGGTATCCATACGAATAATTTTTACTTGATTGTGATCCAGTTTTTCTTTGTATTTACTTTGTTAAGTCATGCTTTCATAATTTTTTATTAAAACCTGCTTTTGCCAATACCTTTGAAAGTGATTCCTTAAGTGCCCCAGCCATTCATTCGCAACACTATGCAGCCTCAAAGCTATTCCACAGTTATAGAATTATTCCAGACACATTAAAAAAAAAAAAAAAAAAAAAAAAAAAAAAAAAAAAAAAAAAAAAAAAAAAAAGACACAAAAATATAGTGAACAGGTAATGGTAACAAAATAAAACTACTAAATATATTTGTATTTAAAAATGCAATTAAATTGCAGTCAATTTTCACTGCATTTTGAATGCTCCACAAAAGAAACATCCAGTGTCTCAGTGTTGGTAATGAGAAGCTGGGATTTGCCTGAGTTACTTTAACTTTTGTCATAGAAATATGGTAGTTTTTCTAGCACACCAAGGACATTGACTGTTGGTACGAGTCCAGAGGAGGACCACCAAGTTGATCAAAGGGGTAGAGCAGCTGTCCTATGAGGAAACGCTAAAAGAATCAAGATTGTCCAGGCTGGAGCAGAGAAGGTTTTGAGGTGACCTAATTGTGGCCCTCTGGTACCTGAAGGTAGCCTATAAGAAAGATGGAAAGAGAGTTTTTACAGGAACACATAGTTATGGGACAAAGGGTAATGGCTTTAAACTGAAAGAAAGTAGAAAAAAGTTCTTTTAGTGTGATTGGTGGAGGCACAGGAACAGGTTGGTCAGAGAAGTTGTGAATGGCCCATTCCTGGAAGTGTTCAAGACCAGGTTAGATGGAGCCCTGAGCACCTTGGTTTCAGTGAAAGATGTCTATGCCCACAGCAGGAGGTTGGAACTAAATGAGCTTTAAGGTTCCTGCCAACCCAAAACCATTCTATGATTCTGTGAAATAAGGTTTGTAATACAGATCTTTCATTTCAGTAGTATTCCTGGAGCTAAATTGGTTTGGTCAGTTCACCCTCTTCACCAAAATTCTGAGGAGTTTAAAAAGAAGGTTTAATGGAAAATGAAGGACAAAGAATGTAGTTTATGTGTGTTTTTGAAGTAATTTATTAGTGGCATGAGGTATTAGAATATGGTTAGAATAGAAATGCCAGTCTTCTAAAAACCCATTATTTATCCAGTCATTAGTTGACAGTTACTTTTACAGGTTGTTAAGCTTTATTATCTAATGAAATAATTAGAGAATTTTTTTAAAAAAACACATTTCAAGACACAAAAATATAATAGGTCTTGTATCACAAAAGCTGTAGTTTGTTGGCCCGGAGAAGAGGAAACTAAGAGAAATTCTTATCAATGCATAGAAAAACTTAAGGGTGGGTGTTAAGAAGATGGGGGCAGCCTCTTTTCAGAGGTGCCCAGCAAGAGGATAAGGGGCAACAAACACAAGCTGAAATACGGGAAGTTTGATTTCTATATCAGGAAAAACTTCCTTGTTTTGGATATGGGAGAGCACTGGAACAGGCTGCCCAGAGAGGTTGTGGAAGCTCCTCTCTGAGCATATCCAGACTTTATCTGGATGTGATCCTGTGCAACCTGCTTTAGGTGAACCTGCTTTAGGAGGAAGGTTAAACTAGATAGGTAATCTCTACAGATCCCTTCAAACCCCAGCAATTCTGTGATTCTATGTTTATCACTATAGCTAAAGGGACTATCTTACTTATGCAGAAATATATTTCAGGCTTAAATGCAGAGAATTAAAATACATTTTCACTAAGCAGACATGATTCTCTTGCATTTTATGAATTATATGTGGAAAACGGACATCTGAAACATGAATATATATCTATTGTTTCTATGTATGTGTACATGTTATAAATGAAATAGGCTGCATTATTTTCCTGGACTGTGTTTTTGATATTCTAATATTAATAGAAATTTAATTGCTTCCCCTTAAAACCACTTGAGTGAAGATTAATAGTTTAGTTGAAAAGCTGATGATGTCATGAATTGGAGTTGAAATGCATGGATTTGTCTCTGTCTAACGTTTGCATTAGCAAGAACTTTTATCACAGAAAATGTTAGTGTGTTGAGGTATGATAGTAACACTTGGATTCTTGTAGTGGTTTGAAAGGAAAACAAGTGAGACTTCAAGTCAGAAATACAATTTAATAGGAAGAAAAGAAAGAAAAAGGTAAAATAAAATAAATGCAAAGAAATACAAAAGACCACTGACAGAGTCAGAATACAACCTGATCAGGGTGATGGAAGCAGTCCAGATGAGGTGGTTTTCCTGAAGCAGTGATCCCGTAGAAAGGTCTGGTAGCTCGAGTCCTCTGGGAATCCAGTGGGTAAGCCCCCACGTACTGTCCCAAACCCCAGATTATATCCATGTGAGACTGCTTTGTTCCTCCCCCTGGGCGGAGCATCTCACAATAGGATGTAGGTCCTGCAGGATCCTTGATGAGCCATTAAACAGTGATAACTCCCTCCAGGAGTTATCTATGAGTCATGGGCAAGGTGTTGATGGCCCATTAACAGAAGATAACCCTGAGGGAGGGGCCCTCGGGAAGGGCACAGTCCCATGAAGATGGTGATAGAATACTTTGTGCCCAACCCAGGACAATTCTAAAATTTTTTTTGAAATTGCGATAGAAATGGATATTGTTATAATCCTGTCTACTTTTTTTGCTTAAGTGATGTTTCTGAATTCTTCACAGAATCAAAGAATAGTTAAAGCTGGAAAGGACCACCAAGGGGGTCAACTCGTCCAATCTCCCTGTTCATCGACAGGGTCATCCAAGCACATATTGCACAGGTTTGCATACAGATGGTTCTTGAATATCTCCAGAGAAAGAGACCCCAGAATCTCTCTGTGCACTCTATTCCAGTGCTTAGTCACTAACACAACAAAGTTCTTCTCCACATTTGGGTGGAACTTCTGTGCTTCAGTTCTTGCCCGCTGGCTCTTTTCTTACGTCTCAGCACCAATGAGCTGTCTGGCTCCATCCTTTTATACTCTCTCTTCAGATACTGGTAGACATTGATGAAACCTCCACTCTGTTGTCCCTTTTGAGGCTAAACAGGCTCAGCTCCCTCAGCTTTTCCTCATAAGAGAGATGTTCCAACCCCTTAATAATCTTTGTCACTTTCCACTGGACTCTCTCTAGGAGCTCCATATCTCTCTCATGCTGAAGAGTCCAGAATTGACCACAGCACTCCAGATGTGGCCTTACTTGGACTGAGTAGAAGGGCAAGATCACCTCCCCTGACCTGCTGGCAGAGGTCTTACAAATACACCCCAAGATACCATTGGCCTATTTGATGTGCTTGGCCACTTCAGATTTACATGTGATCAGCAGTTGCATGTTTTGGAAAAATCATGTCCTTACTATAGCAGGAGACATCACTAATGGGTTTAATGATAATGCTGTACATATTCCTCAGGACTTATTTCTCATAGTCTCCTCTATGGATTTCCCAAGTGGTGCTCTGTTGGTGGCTGAGAAGTGATTGGAGTATGATCCAAATGAATCAGGATGAATTTTTAGCTACTTCGCTTCATCCTTATATTCACAGCAATCTATCCTGACACTGCAAACCATTTTTCCTCTGCAAACTAAGCACTCAAATATTTCAGGCATCTCAATGCTTTGCTCTGTTTTGCTCTTTGTTTGCCTGCTGAAGTTGTTTAAATTCTCTGATGTCTCAGGTTCCAACCAGCACGAGGTGAGAAGCTGATAATGCTTGTCACCAGGTAAAGTATGACTGCCAAAAACACAAGCTCCAAGTAATCAAAACAAGTAAAGGTCGGAGCTACAGGTGGTAGATCAAACGAGATATAAAGTGACTCAAAACACGACAAATACTTTTTCCATTTTCCTTTTCTGTTTCTTTTCTTTCTTTAAAAGAGTCTAATGTGAGACACCTTTCCTTAAAATTAGAAAAAGCAAAATTAAATTGCTTTTTCCAATAATACTGGGAAGCAAAATGCATTGAAAAATGTCCCAGTTCTCTTGTGGTTTTGTTTGCTTGGGTTTATTTGTTTATTTGTGTTTTTCTTGTGATTATGCAATGATTCTTGGCATTTCTGAAAATATTGACTATCTTCATCTAAGAGCTCCTTTAGGGTATAACCTTTAAACTGTAGAAAAATGTGCAAATAAATAAAGGCATAGCAGCTCTACCAGTGTGCCAGTAAGTGACTTGTGTTTGTTGCTATCTTTGTTATTAGTGTGCAGTTGGAGATGTCTTTCTAGGACAAATAGTATTCTGCTTGATTACAAATAATACAAGCTTTCAGTCTTGCTACTGTAACTGACATAAATTGTACTAGAAACTGTCATTCATGTGGATTCATGACAGCCATATCTTCAAAAAATTGGCATTTCATTCCATAAGAGAAAATGATATTTCCTACAGAATGACTTGATCTATTAAAAGAGGATGTTATTATCCTGTGCTTTGTGCTTTTTCCTTTTTTGTTTTTAAGGAAGATCAATTATGGGATTTTCATAATTTGTGGAATCTACCAATAGATGATCAGGCTTAGACAAATAAAAAATTAAACTCCATATGTCAAGCTATTCCAGTGAATTCCCCTGTCCTCAGAGGAGTGCGTAGATTCCCAACCAAAAGGAAATTGTGTTGCCCAAACATCAACTAGAGTACAATATAGCTACTGATCATTAGAATACAAATCTCCGATGTAGGAAATGGCTATCTCTAATCTGCGTTGTTAAAATTATGTTTAAGTAGGGAGAAGACCAAGGTGAATGTGAATCTTAACATGAATATGCATATTACTTTTACTGACAACCTGAATTCAGTGCACTGTCTCTGCTCACTGAACAAACACTTTGTTTCCTGGCATTGGGACACTACAGTTTCCTTGTAGAATATCAGTAATACAGCACAGATGCAAGGACAGCTACTGGAGGAAAATTCTGCAAAAAAAATCCTGAAAATGTTGAGACTTATCAATCACTGAAAATTTAATCATGTTCTTGCTGTGCGCTGTAAAATATGGTTATGAGTCAGCTTTTTGTCCTAGTTCCACGTTTGAGGATATTCCAGCATACAGTGTAGCCAGACCTCTGCTCAAGGTTATCCATAGAAAGCATTAATTGTTTTAGATAGGAAGCTGGATCTGACCATGGATCTCTGGTGAAAGTCCTAGCAACTGAGCTAAGAAGGGTTCTGCTTTTCTGTGTGTCCTTGCAGTCTTTTTTGGAAATACAGCCGAAGGGATGACATATATATTCTTTAAACCTGGCTTTGAAATAAGTATTTTTCTGTCAAAATAAATAAATAAAAAAANCAAATATATGCACTTGATTTTTAGGTGAAACTGCATAATTTCAAATTTTTTAAAGATTGGCATGTGCCAGTCATAAATGAACAAGTAAAAACTACATGACTTCTATTCACTTATTTTATCTGTTTCTGTTGGAGCCACATTTTCTCCAAATGATAAATTCATAACTTTGTCATTCTAAATTTATCTGTTCTTTTCAAATATGCCATACATATTTAAGTAGAAAAGGATGACTTGCTTGTCATTCTTTTTATTGTGGTTGACTGTCTTTATTACAATACTCTTTATAGCTGCAATATATCCACACCTTGACTATTGCATGAATTTTTGGCTAGAAAGAATCTAATAATATGAGAAAAGGCTAAAAGTAGTATGACAGCAATAATGAGAAAAGTAGAATTTCCATAAAAACCAGGCTAAATACAACAGTTCTTTACAATGGTAGCACAATTATCTAATAAAACTTCAAGAATGAATGACATGGAGAAGGTGAATAGGGAATTGTTATGCCTAGTGAAAAGTTCCAGTATCCATATGAAGCAGTACAAAAGGAAGGGAAGAGGACATATTAGAGTGTCCTGGGTTGTAGTATAGGATGTGCACAAAGTATTCTATCACCATTTTCATGAACTGTTGAATCCAGGTGGGGCAGTGTTTTCCCAGACCCCCTTCCTCTCAGCCATTGTCTTCTGTTAATGGCCCATCAAATGCCTTGCCCATGACTCATAGATAACTCCTGGAGGGAGCTATCTCTGTTTAATGGGCCATCAACGACCTCCCTGTATGACTCATCATCCCATTGTGAGATGCTCCATCCAGAAGGAGGAACCAAGCCATTCTCATCTGGATATAATGTGGGGTTTGGGACAGTACATGCAGCCTTACCCACTGGATTCCCAGAAGACCAGAGCTACAGACCTTTCTACGAGATCACTGCTTCAGGAAGAGCACCTCATCTGGAATGCTTCCATCACCCTGCTCAGGTTGTATTCTGACTCTGTCAGTGGTCTTTTGTATTATTGCATCTATTTTATTTTACTTTTTTTTTTTTTCTTCCTGTTAAACTGTATCTCTGACTTGGAGCCTCTAATTTGTTTTGCTTTCAAACCACTACATAGAGTTAAAAAGTAAGCATAAATAAAGTGTTCAATATATAAGTTTAAACTGGAGCAAAAAGAGCATTTTCATACATACTTAATTTTGTTGCCAAAAGAAGCTAAAGGGATAAAAAAACCCAGAAATACTTGAGTCTTCCATTAAATTTTGTGATCTGAAAAAATTTTCCGATGCATGTCTTTT
>VXBN01004091.1:98682-113325 GCA_013397395.1 Sinosuthora webbiana
TGTTTCAGAAAAATTTTTTGGTGTTTTTTTTTTTTTTTTTTTTTTTTTTTTTTTTTTTTCTTCCCTTCCCAGAAAGTATTTTGGATTGGATTTATGCAAGTCACAAGCTGAAATGAGGAGATTTTACTTCGTTTAGGAAAGAGGTGACAGACTGGGTATAATCACACAATTTTTATCCTGCCAAGAAGACATACACTAATGAATAGGAAAAGAATGAAACAGCTGGAGACTATTTGCCTATTCTCAGACACACTGCTTTTTCAGGCAGTACTGCTGTCCCAAAAGTCACTCATGGATTTTTCCAAGGCCACAGAGTTGGCCATATAGCTGTTTTGCTCAGGAATTGCTGAAACTCTATTCCCTCCTTCCTCCTTCATAACTTCCTTCTTCAAATTGGCTTTCTTTCCATATATACAGTCTAACATAAACCTTGCCAACTCTTCTATCCCAGCATGCCAACTTGGGTTCGTTTTTTTGTTTTTCATTTGATGTGGGAACATAACATGCCTAAATACTTGATTAAAATGAAGAAAGTTTGACATATATATTTTAATGAGCTTCAAAAGCATATTTTTGTCTTTCTCTGTATGGGTTATACTTAAGTGAACTACAAATGTTCCCCCGACACATAAGTGATGTAAGCATGATGTAATTTAGAAATGGTACAGAGATAAATGACATGCAGATTTTGAAGTGTGAATACATATGCATATACAGAATTGACTTCTGACTACAATTGAAACAAATATAATTTGGGCAAATGTATTTTTCGTATGACAGAAACTCAAAATTCACAACTAATGCTTCTTACTTCACTTTTATTAACTCTTTAAAAATAAACAAAATATTCTCACTGCTGGTTTCATTAGCTGTAATATGGAGAAAATTGTTTATTCTATTGTATCTATCAATGACTTAAAATAGTCTGGTGGTTCTGATTCATTGAAAAATTTTATAAGGTAAAACCTTTCTTCCTTTACAAATGCATCATGTTATATATCTTATATTCTTGCCAGTATCTGTACTGGAAAATCAAAGCCAAGACCTTGCATAGAGAATACAGTATAGAAAATGCAATATAGAATCCACAAAATACGGGATGCGTGCCTAGATGTGAAAAAGGCTTTATAACAATTAGTCAAGTTAATTACTATTATTTCAGAGCTTGAAGGCATGAAGAATTTTTTTGATTATTGGGTAGAAGATGTGTATTAAGAAAATGTTTATTTGAACTGAAAATAGCAGATTTCCACAAAGATCACTGTTCAAGGTACAGTCCATCTTAATTAGCCTAAATATTCTTCCAAAAAATACTTCCCAGAAAAATATGCATCATATACATTGAATTCCTAAGCTTAATCACTACATAACAGATTTGGAACAATTCACAATAAACCAGTATATATCATAACATAGAATTTCAGGAATTTTGGCGAGCAGTCTTTGTCTTTCTTTTACTTAAACAGGTTTGTTAACCTTTCTTTTAAGATTCAAGCAATGAAATACTTCTTGCTCAGATAAAAATATATTTTGGGGAAGAAAACACATTACTGGGAATGTTCTCAGGGTATCTGTTGGATATTTGAAAATTCATAATTCCATAGGAAAAAAGAAAAACAAAATAAAAGAAGATGAAGAGGAAGCTGAAAAGTTGTTCCTATAGGAAAGTAGAGAAGTGATGACAAGACATGAATGTGTGTATATGCATGTATATGTACACATGCATTAGCAACTCAAGAGACATTTAATGAAATAGCAAGGCCAGTGCCCTGGTTTAGATAGATAGGTATCTACCAGGGAAGGCTGGAGTCTCCCTTGGAATGTAAGCCCCTCCCCTCCTTTTCCAAATTATTAGAAATTTGCAATTAAAAGGCTGTCAGGCAAAGATTTTGGGAATAGGTATAGCAGTTCTTTACAAGAGATATAAAAATACAGATGTTGTAGTACAGAAGAATAAGCAAGCAAACAAACAAACAAGAAATCCTAGAAAACCCTGACAGAGTCAGAAATACAACCTGACACCCTGTTGGTCAGGGTGTTGGAAGCAGTCCAGAGTAAGCCCTCCTGGAGTGGCAGATACGGCTTTGTTGGAGAAGAGGTTGTCCCATCGAAGAAAGGCTCCAATAATGGTGAGATGGGTCCGGTCTTCCTCCAGGGATTGGCTGGAAAACTGGATGCCTGGTGACACTTGTGGCTCTTTTTATCTAGGTGAAGATGGTTTGGCTCCTCCTCCCTGCGTGGAACATCTTACAATAGTACGATGTAATGTGTCATGTCATTGGTGAGCTTTAATGGTCTATTAGCAGAAGATATCCCCATGGGAGTAGTGAAACAAAGATAAGTAACACTCCACCATCTGATAAGTGACACTGATCCATTTGGGCAAAGATAAGCAGCACTCCTCCACCCAGTTTCAACAGATGGAATAGAATAACATTTTTTTTTTTTTTTTCGGTTACAAAACCCAAGACAGCCAGTAGCAAAAAAACCATTAGTTCCTTTACAGTGGTATTAGAAGTAAGAAAAAAGAAGCTTGGTGTAAATGATAAATCAGTAAAAGTAACACATGAAAGGAAGAAAAGGTCATGCTAGTCTGTATATGCTCATGCTAGTTCTGTATTTGAAAAGTATCATCATTTAGAAGACATTGTCTATGCTGTGCCTAAAAGAGATCTCTTCTGGTCAAGTTTCTTGTCTCAGGCCAAAAGTGCAAGACTGAAGAATATGCACAAGGAATAATATATATTTGATATACATCAAATAGCCCCTAGTAGCTGCAATCCTGTAAGCAACTGCAGCTCATAGACTTTTGACAAGGATATGACTGCTCTGTCATTTATATGGCTTACTTGATTTTTCTTGATTGACCTGTTTTTACAATTTCAATTTTTTCATCCAGGAAGTCTCCAGGACCAAAAGGTCCATCTATGTTATCACACAGAGTAGTAAAATTGAATGCGTGACAAGAGCTCCCTGAGATCTCTCACTTAGGTTTTTTGTTTAAAGTAGCAGTCCATTAAAAGTGTTTAAACATCTCTACATGTGATAGACTGCAAACTAGTCAATGACTGGATATACAGTATTAGTGGGATAATTTTCATGTGACTGTGTTTTATCTCACCCACAAGAGTTAAAAGTTTGCTGATTAGGATATATCACAATATACATTCTTTGATGATAAAGGTTGGTACAATAGTAAACACAAAGTGGAATTAAATTGTTTGTACAGAGTAGCCTGAGTTTATATTCCAATCAAAAGCCGATAATATATGTGGGTCTGCAGAAGAGCTAATGTCTAAAGTATTTTATAGGGACACATTGTAAAACATCAATTAGAAATGGATAAAAAAGCAGCACAAAAATTATTTTTTTTTAGGTTGAGCTTCTCAGCTAAAATAAACTAGTATCTATCATGTTTGATGTAATTATGCAGTATGTTTTATTATAGATATATAACACCAAAACAACATAGATTTATATAACCAATTCTGAGTATTTACTGTCACATCATAAATTTCATACAGTAACAATATGACCAATGATCCAGAGTTATAAAGGGCCATCATGACCAAAAGAAAACCATAGGTAACTATTTTATATAAAAGTACTTTGAAGTTTACTTTGATTGTTTTCTAAAATGCAATAAATTCTCTTTAATAAAATCACCTAATGACTAATAAAATCAACTTCATTTGAAAAGAACTCTTGAAGATAAGAGTTAAAAAGTGAGGTAGGAAATGACAGCTGTTGTTTTTTGTTTAATGAAAACTGTCTCTTACAAGAAGGAATGATAAACTGGTTTAGCAGAAATACCAGTATTATGGGATAAAAGTAGAGAGCTCTAACCTATGTTACTTGAATATATTAATTAGGTGTCTAATCATTTCAAGAGATGTAGAAATCAGCCAAAGGACGATGACTGACCTCAAGGCTCTTGAGGTTATTTTTATAATTCTGTAAAATGTTTTCATTGTGATTTCCAAAGGATCTGTAAAATTCAAACTTTTTCTAAGACCTTAAATGAACACCACAGAATGTAAGGCTGTCATGCACCAGTAACAAACTAAGTCACTAAAATAAACTTCTGTCTAAATAAATATGATGAAAACTTGTTCTCGGGTTCCTCCTTCTAAAGTTTCTTTCAGAGCTGTCAGACACCTGTTTTCCACATGATCTCACTTTGATATTTAACTTAAATCTCAGTTTTTCTAAATGATTAGTGCTGCTATTGTGTAAGTGAGAACAGCAGGAGACTTCATATGGCCGTAAATACTTCATTTTTTAAATCTGTCATGAAAAGCTCAAATCTTTTAAAATTGTCTCTGAGCTCTGGCAGTTGTTTGGGAAATATCTGGTGGAAAAATGAGTTCATCTAAATTTGCATGCAGATTTGAAAGCTTTACCAGTTCTGCTAAGTTTAATGAGATAATAGGGTGAATGCTTTCCTTTTTATTGATATCTAGGCTACCAGTTGTCAGTTACCTGGAAGTTGCTAAGTAATAATAATCAGTCACAGTTGTATTTGCTAACATTGGAATTTTTTCCTGCTTATGACTATAGTAAAATCTCTGCTACTCACTACTCACAGGCAAAGATCTGTAATTTTGAAATATTATCCTAAAGTACTTCTCAAAATATTTCATAGGTTCCTTGCATGGAATGTTTCAGCATTTGTGTTGAAAAGAGTAATGGAAAAGTAATTGAATTTGAAAAAATAGTGGACGCAACAATCAGAAATTTTGCTGTTACATGTGGAAGAAATCTTTGTCCTGATGGATACAAAGTTCTTATAACTGTTTTTAACGAGCTCTGCAGAGATACACCTTACAATATATCCATATTTTAGGTCTGAAATATTTTTCTAGGAAAGTAGCACAAAAATGATCTAAATTAATTCAGAACTGATCTTTGACTCAAATTTATAAATGCACTTTAAACAAAACAATTGCACAGATTTTTATTTGTTGTTTATTAGGAAATAATTTTTTTAGGTTCTTGCTATTACTCTTTGATTCAAGTTTCACTTTATTATTAGTATGTGACACTACTGGGTATTACAGATCTTTCCCTTAGAAATACTGAATCCTAAGAAAATAAGCAGTTTCCAAAATAGAGGCTGTATTAACTATATATATTAATATTTAGTTAAGCAATCACAAAACTATCTACTACAAAGCAGGAATGCACTTACTTTTCTAAATTTCATAGGGATTTTTCTACTCTTTTAATTTTTGCACTAGCTCTTCAGGCTCTCTTTGCTCCCCGTTTGCAACTGTGAGTAACTGCCTAAATTTATCTTTTTAATTCCTAAAACATTCAGTATTACCATCTTGAAATGTAAATAAAAAGAGAAATGTTTCTTAAAAAACAGAAAAAACAGTCTGAACAAGCTGAGTGAGGGTCTGCTGAGGTTAGATTTGCTTTAAAAACACCCATACTGGCCAGGACATTAGAGGACATTGCACATCAGATGCTATTTCACATCTAACCTTGAGACTGGTACAAACAGGAGGCCAAGGAGTAAAAGATAATCTTAAATTGGATATTTATAATGGTTTTGCTGATTTTCATTTTCTTCTAGAACAGTTTTGCAAGGATTAAGACCAGAATATTTAGGCTGTAACTAAAAACTTAAGATAATGAAAAATGCATATGAAGAAAAAAGTTTCATGTTTACTTTAGTTTTTTTCTACAATGCAAGCAGAAGGAAATGATTTGTGAAGAGGTTTTTTGTTGCATGACCTTGATTTGTAATTCATTAAAAGGAAGGTTATTAATGATAGGAAAAATAATGTGCTCATAGTTTCATTAAAATGTAAATTTCATTATAAGATCTGACTGGATTTTTTTCCTAGGCTTCCTTTATTAGGCCTCTAAATAAAAGTATAACCCATTCCTTACTTAGCCAGTAGAACAGATATTTTGTGTTATAAGTATGAGGCTGGAGTTTAATTAAATGATTCAGAACATTCTTTTTATTATTTTATTTATTTTTTTTTTCTGTTTTAAAGGTATTACTGTCCCAGTCACATTTATAATTTAAGAACTGAGACAAATCCATACCCTTAAAACAGGCAATAGGGAAAGTATTTGTGAATGATTTTACTGAACCCATATTAGCCTAAAAACTTTCATAAATAAAAGGTGTACTGTAATTTGATTTTATATTTCTAATGTGAAATAATGCTGATTTTCACTGGCAAATAGGTTTGCACATAGTAAATGTTGAAATCCCACAAATTTCATCAGGTACTCTACCAAAATTTACCTCCATACATCCCAAGGCATATTATTTAAAGAGTGGATATATTGTGCATGCTTATTTTATAGATATTGTGTAAATAACACATATATATATATACATATATAAAACACACACACATATATATACATATACATATATGTATATATATATGTGTGTGTGTTATATATGTATATATATATAACCTTCCTCAGGAATTGTAGTGGCAGGACAAGGAGCAATGGGTTCAGACTGAAAAAGGGGAAATTTAGGCTTAATATTAGGAAGAAATTTACTCTGAGAGTGATGGGGCACTGGAGAAGGCTGCTTAAAGAGGTTGTGGATTTCAAATCCCTGGCAGAGTTTAAGGCCAGGTAGGATAAGACCTGGAGCAGCCTGGACTAGTGGGTGGTGTCCCTGCCCATTGTAGTGGGGGCTGAGGCGAAATGATCTTTAAGGCAGTGTTTCTTTGTTATGAAAAATATCCACGCATAACATTGAGAAGAACATTCACTTTTGCTTGGCTTGTTTTCTTTCATCACTGAGATTTTGCTAATTTTATTTTGGATCTTACTTTATTTCAGATCTAATGTATTCTGAAGTTAGTGCAATGTTACTGTCCTTACTGAGGTCAGGTGGAGAAGAAAGCAATTTTTCACCACAAAGACCAGAAAAACAACATGATTCACAAGTGGATGGTAATTTTCTTCACTACCTTCACTACAATGTGTTGCCTTATTGCAAAGATCTTATAGTGAAGTAAAGTATGGTTATATGCACAAGCTTAAAATAATTCAAGTTCCTACATGAAAGAAAATAAAGTATCTCTAGAAAGCAGGCAGAAGACTGTCTGACCCCTGTTCCCTGGCCCCCAAGGCCGACACCCTTCTTAAAAAGTAATAAGACATTTTAATCTTGTCCACTTTCTCTCTATCAGTGGAGAAATCGTTCAATTCTGCATATGGATATGGACTAAGGGACGCTCATGCCTTAGTAGCATTGCCCAGAGGAAAGCATGACTCCAAGCACATGTTGGTTTGAATAGATTTGATAATGAAATTATATTCCAGGTTTAGAAAGCTTTGAAAATGTTGGGAATGTTTCCACTGCAAATTAAGAGCCGTAAATTAAAAAAGGAGTCTATTAGTAGTGACATACCACTAGAATACTAATTCCAGAGAAGCACCCTAATCCGCAAGCTTTCCATTATTACATTTATTCACTGACATGACCTTACATCTGGAATCTGAAAAATCTTCCCTACAGGTTAGTTATAAGACCAACATGTGCTTCTGTAAAGCTTTTGTTCATGAACCAGTATTTTGAACTGAAACCAGCTCCTCTATAATGAAAAGTCTGGGCCATTTTGTATGCTGAGGCTCAATGTATTCATTTGGATTAAAATAAAAATGCAGTGCAACGGTTGCTGTTTAATCTAGTGTTGTTAAATACATTTTCTCAGCTATAGATTAAAATCTAGCTGCTGAGTAAGCATATGCAGAGAGGCACAGTTCTGATCTCTTCGTTTATCTCCCTGATACATTTGAAATGGGAATGTGTATTCATATATATCTATTTATGAAACAAATATATATGCTTATGGTTGTACTTCTTGGGGTTGCAAAAATAGGTAGTTGTAGGTAGAAAATTCACTTACACCTAAGTATGAAAAGACCCCCCTTTTGCAAATTGGAGATGGAAAAGTATCCTTCATTTATCTGCATTCCTATGTATTCTTGCATAGAGCAATTGTTTTTTTTCTGTGTGATTTATGCAAAGGTAATTATAAGATTTTTCCAGTCCTATTTTCTTTTCAGACCATTTTATTTTATTTTATTTTATTTTATTTTATTTTATTTTATTTTATTTTATTTTATTTTATTTTATTTTATTTTATTTTATTTTATTTTATTTTATTTNTTCTCCTTCTCCTTCTCCTTCTCCTTCTCCTTCTCCTTCTCCTTCTCCTTCTCCTTCTCCTTCTCCTTCTCCTTCTCCTTCTCCTTCTCCTTCTCCTTCTCCTTCTCCTTCTCCTTCTCCTTCTCCTTCTCCTTCTCCTTCTCCTTCTCCTTCTCCTTCTCCTTCTCCTTCTCCTTCTCCTTCTCCTTCTCCTTCTCCTTCTCCTTCTCCTTCTCCTTCTCCTTCTCCTTCTCCTTCTCCTTCTCCTTCTCCTTCTCCTTCTCCTTCTCCTTCTCTTCTCTCTTTATATGTCAATTAAGTAATCTATCTAGTTTATCTACCAAGAATCTCTCAAATGTCTTCATAACATATCTCAGCTCCTGGTGCACTCTTGAAATGATTAAGAATAAACTAAATGAAACTTTTTACCTCTAGCCATCAAAGGAAAAAGAAGGAAACAGAAATACCTTGCCAAGAAAATTAGGTTGTGGCATTAACACATAGCTTTCTGCATGCTTAGCAAAAGTGATAATTAACAGATGCTTACAGAAAGATTGAGGAATTAAAAAATATGAAGAATTGTAATACTTCCAATTTTTTTTTTTGCAAGCAATTATGTTTACAGGTTAGCCATCTTCAATTGCTGTTAATTTTAGATTGTTTAAGTACTTGAACTGTGCTGTTCATGTTCATCACTTATTCTGCAAAGAATCCTTGAGAAAATTTTCCCAACCTCAGCATTTACCTGCCTTATGGTTGTAGCAGTTTTTTTAAAAAAATCTCTTATCTCATTGCACAGCCCTTCTAGCTTGGTGGCTCAGAATATTTACAGTACATGTTTTTTGATACCTGCTGAGCATTATGAACTATAGCATTAAAAGCTCTCATGTCCAGAGTATAAAACTGGAAAAGAGAAAAAGTGGAATGATGATGTTTTAAAACATACTATTTTAAACATACTCTAATCATAGGGTTTTTTAAAAAAATAATAATATATCTTCTGTTATAAATAACCAGGGCAGGAGATGATATTAACTCCTTAAAATGCCTTTATTAGAAAAGGGGAAGCTCAAGGGGTTGCCTACGCCGCTGCTGCTCTACCGAGGAGGAGATCCGTATTGATCCTGCTGCTCAGCTGCCACGGAGCCAGAAGTTCGCTCTCATGGGGGTTCCTAGGAACTCACTCAGGCTTGTTTGGTCTAGGGGTGTCTCTCCTTCCAGGTACTATTCAGGTTACAGCAAAATACAGGAAACTGTTCGCAAATACCTTAGGGCGTTGCTGTCTTTTGTAGGTCTGGATTGTGTGTAAGCTTGTCTCAGCTAGGGATTTCCGGTGTCAGTTAGGTCCTGCCTTGCTGCAAAGCTTCATGGGAGTTTCAGTGATTTCCATAAGGGTGGTGGCAGCAGCTTTGACGGACAGGCCAGATGCCAGCAGGAAGTAGGAAGAGGAGCAGGCGGAGAGCAAGCGGGGCAGCAGCAGAGGCTTAACTTGGGGGAAGGTAAGGGATTTAGGGTTTTTGGAAAAGGGGCATACAACATACAACTCAGGGGGTGAGAAACTGGGGTCTGGGGTACAAATGGCATACAAATTATTTGGGATATTGGTGCATTTGACATACAGCAACTAATAGGGCACAATCATTAACTTTTAGCACTTTGAACATTCAGCATGTAGTCAGGAGTCTTTTAGTTTATTCACCTCATCTTCTTAGTTCAAATGTACCTGACTGTGGAAAAGAAATGGGAAGTAGTTATGCCAAACGTATTTCTAGCATGTTGTCATGTATTTCCTCAGTTAACACTTTCAATCTTTTTAAAGACTTGATTTTGAGGGATTTTGTCAGTGAGTTTCTTCCTCTTGGGATGAATATGTATCAGTCCACTAAATGATGTCAAGAAGTAGACATTGAGTTAAAACTGTGAGTCTAGAAATTCAGATCAATGGTAAATAATCTAAGAAAGCCAAATCTCCAATCCATTTGGATTTGAGATTTTGTCTGTAGGTTATTTCTGTGACATTATTAATGTTCAGTCAAGTTGTTAGCCATTATGGGCAACTATAAACAACAGTAACTCTAGATGTAGTGAAACCAGTGATCTTGAAAAACACAGTAGTGTCAGCTATAGTAAGGGGTCAAATCGTGCTGCTTATGCGTCCCTGAGAACATCAGGTTTCCAGCATGAATTGTGAAAATCAAATATAGCTTCAATTGTAGCTGCTTGTTTTGACCAGGGTCTTTGTCTTGGTTTGGGAAGACAGGTATCTGCCAGATAAAAGCTGGAGTTTGCCTTTGGAATGGGGAGTGTAAGCCACGCCCCCTCCCCTTTTTTTTAATTATAAATTTACAATCAGAGGCTCTTTGGCAAAGATTTTTGGAAATAGGAAATAGCAGTTCTTTACTAGTATGTATTACAAAGCAACCAGACAAAAACAAACAAACAAACAAACAACAACAACAACAAAAAAATCCCGAACTCAACCAACTACAGCATTAATAACCAAAGACAACAGTACTAAGAACCTTGAGGGGTTTTGCTTCACAAAACCCAGAGCAGTTCAGCCTCAGTGTTCCTGCAAGATCCGCAGGGCACCAAGCTGGAACGGTGGAAAGTCCCGGGCTGGTAGCTGAGATGGCAGGGTGTCCAGCAGGCAGAGGCAGAATGTCCCAGCAGGCAGGGGGGTGCAGGGTCACACTGTAGCAAGAGAAGCAGCGCCGAAGAAGCTGAAGTCCAGGCAGGGCTGACCCAGCTCCCGCGGGTGACTGAGAAGGCTCCGGATTCAGGCCGAACTGATGGTAGTAGATATCCCAGGACTGGATCCCTTCGGCCACAACGAAAAAACTCCTCCAGCGAAACCGCAGCCCAGCAGCTCTCCCTCTCTCCGAACGCCGAAGAAAAAAAAAAAGAACCTCCCCCGCCACACACACACACTCTTCAAGCTCTGTCTTCACCTTTGTTTCGGTTAAGTATCCTTAAGTATCCAATACTTGGTCTCTTTGGTAATTTATGGGTGAAAAAATTCTTTAGAGAAAAGAAGGAACAAACCTAACCCCAACAGTCTTCAAGTAGTAGTTTCTAATCAATAACTACTACTGTTTTCTTAAAATGAAAACCAAAACACGTGTAATTTATGGTGTTTATGAAATGCCTGTGTATTTCTCTTAGAGCCACCTATGGTTGTTAGTGCATTCCTTCATGAGAACTGAATCCCTACATAATTGGATAGGTACTGGTACCTGGGAGGGATCAGTAAATGGTGGAGTTGTAGATAGACACCATAGCTGCAAAACAAGGGAGTCCTGAAAGCAGGAGAGGACTGCGGTTTGTGTGCACATTCTGGTTATCCTGGTAGCTGTTTTTTTATTCTCTAGGTGTGCTTATCTGTCTTAGTAGGGTAAAGAGAAAGCCTAATCACCTCAACATAATAGGTTTGAAGACAACCTACCTGAAGCAGTACTCTGTCAGAAACAATGCTGTCAGAGAGGCCATGCAAGTGGAAGTTTTCTGTTTGAACCTGCCAACATAAACTTTGTGATAAATCATCTTTATCCTGATATATATATCCAGATATTCAGATATATCCAGATATCCTGGATAATCTGAAGTAATGCTATAATATTAGATTATAGTTTAAAAGAACACATCTCTTGAATTAAGTGTATTCCTGGTATTAAAACCTGATGTAGCCTTATTGGAACATAGTGCTTTAGCAAATAAAAATAATTTCATTGAGTTATTGAAAATGAAATTGAGAACTACAAATCTGACTCCATGATTTTGCTCATGGATTTATTCTGGGGATAGTAAATCTTTGCTCATTGAAAGGAAACAATTATATTCTTAAGACAAAGAAAATCATAGGAGAAGTAAAAAGGTACAGATTCGAACAGAAAGATTTTAGCCTATCCACTTATTTTAAATTTCTTCTGTGAGTGGGAAGGGATCACTCTCAGTTATAAACTGCAAAGTTTATTAACTGCAAAGTCAAACATTAATGGTCAAAGAATCTCTAAAAGTGTTTTCTCCTCTCAATTAGTGGCAGGAAGTTTTTTTTTTTTTTTTTTCCCTGAAATAATTAAAAAAGAAAAAAATAGCCAAACCNCCCTAAATCTCCCACCAAACCAAATCATGTTACAATAAATTTTTGCAGTGCTTTACTTCTTTTGAATATTAGTCAGTCAGCAGATTATGCACGCTGACAATAATTTTTCCTCCTAGATACTTCAAAGGTATGATGGCCATTTTTCTGTTTTCTCAAAAATTTAGAGAGAGGAAGACAATAATAATTTTGCCTCAGAAGTTACAAGAGTAGTAACGTATCTGAAAATATCTCTAAAGCTATTCTAGGATATTTTGGTCTGGCACAATATCTTCTGCAGAGGTTTCCCCCATTCCATCCATTATAGCAACAGTCCCAGGGCTTTGTATGTAGATTATTATTAAATAGGTGCTTCCTAATGAAAATATGTTGGGATAATACACCAACAAAACAGTAATAATAAAAAGGAGAGATTTGTTTGTTCTTGTCATTTTACGTCTGTATTTTAGCTGCTCCTTAATTTATCTCTGTCAGCAGATATACTCAGTACAATTTTAAACACAAATGACCTCAGTTTATCTATATCTTAACATTAAGTATTTTACCTGCAAAGGCAGAGATAAGCCTTCTATTTGAAATTTCTGTGTACCATGTTGTATAATTTTTATTATTAACTGTTAAAATGCTAAATAACAACATGTTGTATCAAAACAAATTTAATTGTTTCAGTACATGGGAGTTAAGCAGAGTAGCACTAGACCTTGTGTTTCTAAAGATATGAATTTAGATATCAAAGGTAGAGAGTAAAATCTGTGTTTGAGATACATTTTTTATTATGCACTGTGGGCACAAAGTAATCTTGTAAAATTATTTAGCTCATATAATTCGTTTTCATTATATTTATTATGTCTTAGGAGACACAATAGCTGTTTAATAGAAGTTTATGAATCTTGTATGTTATCACTAACCTCCATTTTAAAAAGGAATTCTGTGACATTCCCTGTCCCATGGCAATAGAGACAGTGTATAATAGCTGTGGCTATGATGGGAAGTAAATCTCACTATTACAGAATAACCATTAAATAAGTAGATTTTCAAGATAGTAATTTATAGTTAATAAATTGCAGCTTTTTAAAACTACCTTTTTTATTTTGCAAAGAGATATGATTAGCACACTAGCATATGTATTTTTCTGTTTAATAAATTAAAACAAAAAAATTTCCTGAGTGTCATACACATATACCATGCCAAATCACAAATTATTTCTAGCCAAAGGCAAGATTTAGTGTTCTAGTAACAGTAAATTTTAATACAAAGATTCTGAAAAATAGCTTCTGGAAGATGGATTGAGAAGGCAACTAAAAGCTCAAGAAGTTACATAGGAAAGACTTAGGTAATCAATATGTCATGGCTGCAGCTTACAATTTGTTGGAATAAAATCTTGTTGGTTTAAAAGCTGAATTAGCATGTTCTGGTCAGGATCTCATATGAATAGTATCAGAGTAATAATATTTTAGCTTCAAAACAGAAAAATAAATAATAAAACCCCAAAAGGACAATGAACAAACAAGTCTCATTAATTTAATTAATGGAGATTAAACAGAAATTGAATAAAAGAGACCCTGTTATATCTCTTCAGACATATTTAGGGAAAACAAAGAATTGCTCATTAGAAAACATGGCATTTTCATGATGTACATTTTACATATGTGTCTGTCTGTATTTCATTTACACTTAGTAGTGTCTGTGTGCTAATGAGTCAGGTCTACAAGACTACTGAGCTCTCATGCTAAAAATTTTTAAGGACTATTTAAATTGTAATCACACATCTATAAAGTGTTAGCTTTTCAAGAGATGCATCCTGGTTTGCATATCTAGGCATTTTTAGCTACTGGATAATGCAAATTTATTTAGATAACACTAGAAGCTAACTAGTGGAATATCTGGGCTTCACTAAATGTGAAACTTTGTGTTATCTAATTATTCTCTAAATATTGAGGACTACGCATGTATGTAGAAATATTGTATGTAAAATGTGGATTATTGCATGTTTGTGGTAAATTTTCATACCAAAAAAACATCGCAAAATATGAAGAAAGAATCACAGAATTTATGAGTTATTTGAAAGAACTGAATGAGATCCTTAATGGCATTCTATTATTTCCCAAAGAGGCTCTATTTTTCTTCATTTTATGCTCAATTCCTTCTTTGAGAATATGTCATCTTCAATACTGACCACAATTAAGTCTCCTCAAAATACCATTCTTTAAGTTTGTAACCTTCTTACTAAAGCAAATGGTTAATCTTCTATCCTAATATAAACATCTTTACTTCTACTTGCAGAGGTTTAAGGCAGATTTGGGAGGAAACCTAAGCAGCCCTCCCTCCCCTCCCCCAACTGGTTCAGAAAAAAAACAAAACAAAACAAAACAAAACAAAACAAAACAAAACAAAACAAAAAAAA
>VXBN01004091.1:113661-144562 GCA_013397395.1 Sinosuthora webbiana
GAGCCCCCACAGCGCTCCCCCGAGTCCTCAGTCCGGAGAGATTGTAACAGTTCCAAGGGAAGGCCAAAAAAAGGAGGAAAAAAAAAAAAAAAAAAAACCCAGGAAAGAAAAATCAAAAAAAAAGCAGGAACATAAGAAAAAAACCCCCAAGCTTCTCCCTCTCTGCTAGCTACTCACTAATTAACTAATTAACTACTGAGAAAACAAAAACAAAAACAAAAGCAAAAACAAAAACAAAAACAAACAAACCACACAAAAAAAGAAGATCTCTCCGTCCCTTGCTGTGTGTTGCTGAATCCGACTCTCAAGGCCAGCCGGCGGAGGAAAGTTTCTGAAAATAAATTGCATGCCTCTCCCTTCTTCTTGCTCCCAGACCCAACAGATGATTGGGGGTACAAACCTCACAACGTCACCCCAGAACACTACTTTAAATGCAGTATGTAGTAGAAAAGTACACTTACCTTTTAGGGCTGCCACTGACACAATCTCGAATAAATACTGGCATGAAATACTCAAAACCTAAAAGCAGATCTGTCTACTTGACATTCTTTTAATGTCTTTAGGACAGATTAAATTAATGATATTGCAAATCAATGTTAAAATGTAGCAATATCAGATAACCATAATTGACCTATTCACAGCTGAATTTGCATAAATCCTGAGCTCAACAACCATGTGAACTCTTTTCAGAAAATCCAATGAGGGAGAAAACAAAAAAGTAAGATTTTCAATATCTGTATGAAATAAAATAAAATATTTTCATTCTGTTATGAAATTACATATCAGAGCCATATCTAGAGAAAATATTTCCAATTAGACATAAATCATCATCTTAAGTTTTAATGACCTAATTCCTCTGCTCTGAAGTAACTGGTTCATTTTTCTTTAAGAAATTTGATGCTCCATCTGCAACACAAAACACTATTGAATATAATGAAATTAAATTAATTATTTTTGAAAAGTTGCTAAGAAGAAGTCAAAACTTTTCTAGCAAATAATAAAGAGTACTCGAGAAATATTCACAGAGATATTAATACAAAGCTGAGATTTCATAAAATGTTTGAGAAAGTAGTTAGCTGAAATCAGTTTTGAATCACCACTATAATCATTATGGATAATCTGGTGTCAGATCCTCCAAATACCTTCTGTAAAATGACAAGGCGCTTTACTTTTATTTATGAACTAATTTGTAACTGGTGAGTTAAATAAACATCGAGGAATAGATTGGGTACTCAGTAACATGTTTTCTTGTCATCCAACATACCTTTTGCCATCTGGGACAAAAATAATCCAGTTTTCCAGCTGGTATTTTTTATTTGCATGGCCCACTGCCAACTGTCATTTCCTCAGTCACAGTGGAATGGGAAACAAGCTCTTGCTGCATATACATACCCTCTTCTATTTGTACTTTGCCCCAGGAATAAACTAATTGCTGCTGTAAAACACTGTTTGTACCTTACCTAGAATTCCTCTAGGAACCCTGGGAGAGAGGGATGTGAAAACATGCCAGCTGGCCCTTTGTCTTTGACTAGACAATTAATAGGTGGCTGCCAATTACCTGTTCACACTGGAACTTTTAAGAAAGAAAAGGTTTACAGAAATGTAAATTAGATTCAACATCCACTGCTCATACTGATCATTCTTTACTTCATGAGTCTTAAACACTTTAGTTGGAAAAGAATGAATATGTCTTGTCATCTGTCTCTCTGGAATGCAGGTTTAGTTTGCTATTATATGTTGCCTGGGTGCTGTCTATCCTAGTCAGGTTTTGAATGACATCTTTCCTACTTTTATTTGGTCAGAAATCTAATCAAGAGTTGAACAGATTCTTTTTCCTTAAAGTTTTTGTTCGTTTGTTTTTAAAATTTTTTTTCACAGTCAGCCTAAATGTTCATTCTGTTTGTTTATCCTCATGCTTCAAAACATTCCTCCTTCAGACTTTGCTTTTTTTCCCTTTCTATCTGCTGCCCTTCACAGTCAAAGTCAAGTTTCAGTATTCTATTAAGTGATGCACTTGCACTTACCCTTTCCCCCTACTGCAAAATAATCACACTTTCTTTCACCAATACTGACACATATGCCATAATTCACAAAAGAAATTTCTGAGATTTCTGAAAAGCTCTTTTACATATAGACACCTCAACTTGTATTATTTATTGTTACTAAGATGGACTCAGGAACTTAATGTGTAACTGTATTCTAAAATACCAGATTTATTTTGATCATAATAGAAGCTTTAACTAGATTATAAATTAAATAATAAATTTGACTTATAGTTTGTGAAATAGAAAATGGAGGTCACTCCCTCACAGGTAAGGTATCACCAGAATCACCAGCCATTTGATATCATGTAGTGAATTAGTAAAGACTCTTTTTCTCAAAATTCTGAAATATTTAAATCATCCTGACACTAGGATCCCATCTGGTTCTTGGTTTTGTATAAAGTTCTAAAGGCCTGAAACTGCATACAGAATTTCCTTATGTTGAGTGCCTATCTGAGCTGACTGTGTGGTGTTGAATAAACCATAGAGAAATTCTACTTCTATCACAATTACAATGGTGAGAGTGTAAGCCCCTAAATGGTAGGAAACAGACACTTAGTATTTCTGATTTAGTTTACAAAACACTCCCCAGAGACTTGCCATCTTGCCATCAGTGATTGCACATGTTAATCAATATAAATTCTTTCTGACTTTTCAGGTATTTTTAGAAGGAAGAAAAAGAAAAACATTTTGCAGGATAATCAATTTTGTCAATTATTTTAGGCAGTTAGGAAGGCTGGTGTTTCACAAAGGATTGTACTATTTCAGATCAGCTGTTCTCAGAAGGCCAAGACAATCAATAAGAAACCATCTTAAATATGATATATAATTCTGATTATGTTTTTCCAAGAAAGAAAACTTCAGTTTGAAACAAGTCAAGAAAATGTCTTCTGGTGTAATCAAGGAAATTGTGAGTCTGTATTAAAACTTACAGAGGCTGATAATCCAGTAAAAAGGAGCTAAAGAAGAGATTAAATCTTACCAATGTGTCTGGGAATGAAGGATTGTAAGAACATGAGGTAGTGAGAAATAGTAATGGATATTCTACACACTAGATTATTCATAAATAAGTTATCAGTAAATTTGTGTTTTAAATTAAAGGCAAATATTAACTAACAGCAGGGTTCTTGGAAAGTACAATGGGAGCCTAATATACTGGTGAACAGGAGTATAAGTGTTTTGGAAATAGATGATGTACAGAAGGAGGAACTGTATATAAAGTTGCATACAGTCTTACCGAGTGGTAAGGGCCGACTGACTGCAGGATAAATCACAGAATCACAGAACAGCTGAGACTGTGAGAGGTGTCTGAAGGTCATCTGGTCTAATTGAGTCTGTTCAATTAGTCCTGGCCAGAGAGTGCTGCCCTGCACTCTATCCAGGTGACTTTTGTAGATTTCAAAAGGCAGACTCTCTGGGCAACTTGTTCTTACGCTCAGTTCCCCCCACAGCAAAAAGTGTTACCTCACATTTAGCAAACTGTGTGTCAGTTTGTGTCCTCTTTTCCAGTTATTGCTACACAAGAAATACCACATGTACTGACAGACGTTGACTACTCAGTCATTATGTTTTACAAAAAGATTATTTCAAAGGTTAAATTTTCAGATATCCTAAACTCTTTATCCTAGCTGCTTTGTTTTATGTTTTTTCTTTGTGATAGCAAAGCTTGTTTTACCCCCAGTGCAGTCCTAAACTGCTCTTATGCTCTTTCATAGAGGCTGGAACAAAGCTTCTTTTGAAATACCAACCAGATAACCTTGACAATAAATAGCTGCTCACCTTGAAGTTTTATGTAAGCATATGAGGCCTTAGCATATGCAGATTTTTTGGGCATTGAATTGACAGGTGTCTGATTATGTGGTTATAAATGGCAGCTGCTCTAAGAGTCAGCACAGTGATGTCTTGTGCTTTGCAGGCTGCTATAACACTGATGTGTTTGTGCCTCATCTGAGGTTCTATACTTTTCAGGCATGGCAGTTTGAGGTAGCTGATCACATTCACTAGTTCAAATCAGTAATTTATGCCTCTGTCTAAATAATAAATTTCTCTAATAATATCTAGTCCTCTATTTCTAATAATCTCTAGTTCTAATAATCTAAAAAGGTGTCATGTAGCCCCCTTTTTGCTAAAATTATTTGTTTTAATATGAAGATTGTAAGTTGATACCCATACTTACAGCATTTTCCTCTGGAAGAATTTCCTTCCAGCATCTTTTTGTTTAGCAAAAACATGGTAAGCTTGTCATTCTCAAATGCAACATCTGTAAGCAAAAAAAGTAGAATTTAAGATTATCTTCTTTTGTTTGCATATTCGAATCTTAGGAACATTAACTAACTTTCTTTATCCTTGAAACACTGTTAGAATTATATTTTGCTCACTCTACATTTGTACTTATATATCCCACTAAATAAAAGATATGCTGCATGTCAGCAATGGCGCTATGAAGTAGATTAGATAAAAGCCTGATTGCTATAACAAATATGCTTCTGAATAGAGGTTGTTAATTTCATATTTAATGCAAGCAATAGGAAAAAAGATAAAATATAAAGTATGTTCAGAGATTTATAAATGTAGTTTATGATTCACCTGAGAAGTCAAAACGTAGTGAATAGGAATTAGGCCATTGTACATCATAAATATAAAAACCAAAAGACAATTAAAAAAAGTTCCTGTATTTAGTCTTATTATTTGGTAATTATTAGTAACAATGAAACACTGAAATTAGGTTGTCTTTAGAAACAAATAGTGTTGACAACATTAAAATTTTTCATTATTTCTTGCTATAAAATCTTAACATAAATAAAGAAAACTCTATACAAGAAAAACTTGTATGAAAAACTTTGACTTCTACTAATGATTCTAAACATGAAAAAGATTAAGTAAAAAATGAAAAGTTTAAAATTGAATTTGGCAGAATTTTGAATCATGAAGATCATATTCAGCTGGACTGATATATGTATGTGATTATAGGCATATATTACATTACTTTATATATTTACATGTGAAAACACACATCTGTAATTATGCACTTGTTTTAGGAATTCCTATACACATCCCACAGTTTCCAAGTAACATGGTAGCATGCTGATTGTCTTATCCTAAAGCTAAACTGACACTTCTCTGTCTCTCCTAAATTATCTAGTTAAATTCTTAATGTACAATATAAAAATTTAAGAGTAAATAACAATGATTTCACATCACTTTCTTTTTGTAGATATTTTCTGGTAGTTATTTTCCCCAAGGTTATCAATCTTTATACAAAAACAAATAGACAAAGATATAAAATACATGTTCATTTCTATATGAACAGTGTATTCAAAGGCTTGTGTCCTAGTCTCTATTTTGGAATGGAAAATTTGTCTACTTAAATACTGATGCTATAGAAAAAGAAAATTGTATATTTATATAAGCATTCATGTATCTATATACCCATATATAAACCTAAATTTTAATAAATATGATATATGCACACACAAAAATAGAAATATAGGAATAAATAGAAATATAGGAATATAAGGATACGTATGCACACATAAATAAATGTTTATATAAAAATATATTTATGTACATAAATATGTCTCTCTATATCTCTCCATACATATTTATGTACTTTTGTATTTTTATGTATTAGATCTATCTTTCTATCTATCTGTCTATCTCTCTCTCTCTCTGTCTTTCTCTCTCTCTCTCTCTCTCTCTCCCCCTCCCCCTCCTAGGATGCTATAAGTGATAGAGAGCAGAGCAAGGCAAATGAGGGTGTGTTCCTTAGAAGAGGGAACAGATGACCTTCAAACTTTTATGTCTGGGAGACTTCCTCAGAGCTGAGTGCTTGTACCATATGTACAACATGCACATCTATTGAAGTTTCTATTGAAATTTCCTTCTGCTATCTGTGACTTTGATGTGCACAGTTGTATATGGATGATTTTATCGCAGTTTTGTGTATGGTTTCAAATCTTCTCATCAGAATGTTTGTAACACTGCCTTGACTATTTATGTTCTAACATCCCTGGTGAAGTCCTCCTATTTGTATTCCACCTTTTTCCTCCTCACTGATGTGAATAATTGTTCTTTGGTCTACTGAATCACAGTTCACATTCAGTTGAATGACACCTGTAAACGTTTGGAAAATATAATTACTCATTGCAAATAAGCACAATATCAGTATGGTTCTCTGCTCAATGGAAAGAACAAAAAAAAAAAGACAGCTTAAAAGTGACTTGTTCCATACTTTATCATATAATGGCCTAGTTTTATGTTCAGTGTGGAAAACGTAACCACCTGCTAGAGCAGGAAATAATTCTGTCATTAGAAGAACTATTACTTCTAGTACTTCTATTGTACTTCTACAATAGAAGGACTCTTCTATTACTTTATTAACTCTTACTATTTCCTTAGAAATAAGATAATTAGTTAAAGCATATTTGACTGAAGCCTTTAAGATGCACATCTTCAATTACACACAAAATTTCAATACATTTAAAATTTGTGCTATTTTTGTATTTCTCCATAGAAAATATCTTCTCCTCATGCCAGATAATCCAGATGCAGTCAATCTTTTGGTGATTATTACCCTGCAATTAAGCAAAATGCAGTCAGTTACGTCACAAAGAAAACCTGGTGCTTTTCAGAGCCTCTGGATGCAAACCACCATATACTTTGCTTCACTACTCTACTCTTATGAGGAGCAGGGCTCTTCCAGAGATGTTTGCTGTGAGCATGCTCAGAGTTATAATTTTAGTTATCCTATAGAAGGGGAAAAATAAAAGCTATCATTTATGACAGAGATGAAGGTATTGAGTGAGCCTTTGACTAATCTGCAGGTCACTCCAAGCTGAGTGCTGCAGTTGACACACTAAGGATGGGATTTCCTCTAGAGGGCCCTGTAAAAACTTCACAAGAATGCCCATGGGAAGAATCTCATGAGGTTTAACAAGACCAAGTGCAAGGTGCTGCACCTGAGTTGAGGCAACTCCCGGTACAGTCCAGGCTGGGGGATGAACAGATGGAGAGCAGCCCTGGGGAGAAGGACTTGGGGGTGCTGGTGGCTGAGAGGCTGGACATGACCCAGCCATGGGCACTCCCAGCCCAGAAAGCCAAATGTGTCCTGGGCTGCATCCAAAGCAGCGTGGCCAGCAGGGGAGGGAGGGGATTCTGCTCCTCTGCTCTGCTCTGGTGAAGCCCCACCTGGAACCCTGCATCCAGCTCTGGGGTCCCAGCACAGGAACGACCTGGAACTGTTGGAATGAGTCCAGAGGAGGCCACCAAGATGGTTAAAGGGATGGAGCACCTCTTCTGTGAGGCTATTCTATAATTCTATGATGACATTTAAATCAGAAAGTAATTTTAATTTTTTTCTGTGATTCTTGCATTCCTTCTGGCCTAAGGGTCTAATTAAAAGCATTAAGGCAGCTCTAAAGAAAAACATTGTAAGAACTTACTCCTGTTAAGAAAGCCTATATGACTTTTACATGCAAGAAAGGGATCAAAATCAAGAAATGAAAACACCCATCATGTAGACAAAACTATTCCATAGGCTATTATTATATAAAGATACTATAAAAACTGATCATTTGTTAGAATGAAGGACTGTATATGATGAACAGTTGAGTAAAGCAAGAGGTTTGAGTCTTCATACTAAACCATGGATGAAAATTATCCTGGTGATACAACCTATATTTACAAAAGCACTACAACAGATTTTTTGCCTCATGCTGAAAACATCTAAGCTTACATGTAAAAAAGTTCATGAAGAAATTAACACTGTGTAACTTTCTCTTGAATGGCTTGTTAAAATATGTTCTATCTGTGTATACTTTTCTGTTGAAATTATTTATGTGTTTCTGTACACGTAAACCTTGCATACTTATCCTACACTTTGTTAGATGCATTTCTCATCAGTATGCTGAACAAGTAATAGTGCATGCTTATTCTTATTTCACTTTTTCATGTGACCTTTACGTGCTAGAGATTGTATACTTCATCCTTTTTTTTCTCTCTTTTGAAAGATGTTGGCTTTTTATAGACTTCTCCCTATGCTGACACTGCTGCGTAATACTGAACATATTTTAGTAGTAGTGTTTGGCTAGAGGGATTCTCCATTCATGGAGCTCAGCTTCTCAACTACTGAAAGTGCAATGTTGCAATAATGCCCCAAATAAATTTCACCAAATTAAAAAATATAGAAAAAGCTTTTCCATTTCCATTAAATTGTCGTATTTTAGTGATGTGTGCAGTCTGCTGCCTTAAAAACAGAGTGCATTACTAGTACAATAACACAAAGTGTAAATAAATAACTTCTATGTAATGTGAATATATACAGATACGATAAAAAAAAGTGATCACAATTTTACTGGCTTTGTAATGATACATTTTACATTGAATGTCTATTGTTGATGAGGTTATCGACATAGTTCTCTCAAAATTTTTCATGGTGGTGATTTTTAGGTGATGATGCAAACTTCTGGGGTGAGCAAATTTATTTTGGTCATGTTTGAAAATTGGTTTTGAAATCTTAATTTACTATGTCTTGATTTACTAAATCTTAATTTACTATGTGTCTGAATTTTCTGTGTTAAAGCAAAAAAGGAAATGGCTTTAGGGAAACCAGGCAGAGGACTTATGGTAATTCATACTTTAATCAGTAGAGTGCAAGAAGTGCTTTACCCGCAATTTTTTTAAAATTACTTGCCAGTTAGCAAACAGACAGGTGAGTGCACTTTTGGTCCACCAAATCCACTTCTCAAGTAGATTTTTCACCAGTGACCTGGATGATATTTCCAAAAAGGTATTCATGTAATCTCAAATATCTTCTGTAAATTTAGTATTCCATGCAAGTAATTTTCAATCTATAAAAAGCTGTAGAAATACTTTAATCTCTGAATTCAAACATAAAGCAGCCAGAATATATGTAATATATGTAATATTAATAATACAGTAATATATGTAATTTCTTTCACCCAGAGGCAGAATATTTCCTCGCTCTAGACCGCATATATTCAAAAACCTTTCTGCTGGCCTGTTTACCCTTAATATTGCACTAAATTATGTTTGACTAGCTAATTTCAGCCTGTAGAGTAGCATTCTGATGATTTTATAGACATGCAGCTATTGATTGCTGATAAAAGTATAGTATATGGAGTTATCAAATCTTCGTTTCACACTTCAGGATACACTGAGGTTTTTGTTTAGTCTGTTTCTACGCAATTAAAAATAGTCTTCAGTTAAAGGTTTCTTGTGAAGATTATTCTGTTCACTTTAAGCATTTGAAGATACAACAGATATTTAAGGATGTCTGCTATCGATATTAAAAATTATTTTAGCCAAAAATATGTCATGAAAAAGATCAAATATAAAGACAAAAATTAGTCCATCCTTAGTTCCCACTCAAAAACAAGAGGGAAAATAAACCGGAGGAACTTCTTTGTTTAATAAACGTCTGTTAAAAGCAAATAAACCTTGCTTTTCTCAAACTCTTATTTTAGTAATGTTCTAGTACTTTTGGTTTTGGTAATTATTAGTACAATTAGAGTAACCAGTAAAAAGGCTCTCTGTGTAACCTCTTTCCACTATTTGATGGTGCTTTGGGAATACATAAGTTTATGCGGTGCATTTAACAATAGTGCAGTCTAAATTATCCCATGCCCTACTAACCCTTTTGGTTTTTCCCTGGTGGTGGGTGTGCCAACCATTCTGCGTCCCTGTCCAGAAACCTGAAACATTCTGGGTGGGAAGGGCTAGCATGAATGGCAAAGCCTGTAGTATCTCAACCCTGTATCATGTACCAGATGTCCTGTGTATTGTCCTTCTGTCTTGGTCACTCCCTCCTTACCTGGTATTGGTTATGGCTTACCCTTGCCCCTCCCCATGCTCCTGATACAAAAGCTGAAACCTGAACCCCAGAGGGACTCTCTGGCTCNAACTTTCTATTTGGACCGGTGATTCCAGACACCATCACAATAAGTTATTGTTTTTTTTTTTTTTAAGTGTCAAGTAATTTTGTTGGTTTATCTCTTCTTATACTCTGAATTCATTAATTACTAATTTTCTCATTTAGTTGTCGACTTTTTTGGGGTGGAAATGCCTGTAGACTTTTTGTCACAGAAGTTTAAGTGATTATTAGATATATGAAGTAGCCAGAGGTCAATACCCTATAGAGGCAGAACAGAAATGGTAGGAGATTTTTCTGTTGGGGACTTCTTCCACACTGATCTAAAAAAATGTAGAATAGTAAGAAAGGATTTCACCTCACTGGCTTCCACTTACCAAGATGTGATGGGTTGAACCCAGATGGCAGTTAATCCTTCAACCAGTCACTCATTCACTCCCCCACAGTGGTATGCAGGGAGAGAATTAGAAACATAAAAGTGGGAAAAACCCATGGGTTGAGACGAAGACAGCTTAATAAGTGAAGAAAAAGAAGAAGTGGGGAAGAACTGAAAGGTGGTGACAATCAGTCACCACCTCCCACCACCAGAATGATGCCAAGCCAGCCCGCAAGAAATGGTTAGTTTGGAAAATCTGCCTCCAGTTTTGTTGCTGAGCATGATGAGGTATGGAAAATCTCTTTGGTCCTTTCAGATCAGCTGTCTCTATCTCTTTTCCATTCCTTGCCTACCTGCTGAGGGGCAGCTTGAGATACAGAGAAGTCCTTGATGCTATGGAAGCACTGCTGGGCAACAGCTAATAGATTCATCTGTTATAAACACCACTTTGGCCACATGTGAGCTGCTATGAAAAAATTAACTCCATCCCAGCAGAACTCCGTACATCATCACATGAGGATTGTACCTTTGAAAACATGTGTGTGTGTGTGTGTGTGTGTGCAACTTTAAGTATGTGTGATTACATTTTGTTCTTCTTGGTCCCTAATCTACAACTAAAATTTAGACATTGTAAGTTGAAAGTAGGGCTGCAGTTAGAATAGGATGGAAACAGATGAAAATAATATCAAATGTGACAAAAAATTTCTTGCTATACCAGGAAAAAATTATGTTTGACTTTTTTAGAAGAACGTTACATAGTCATAAACTTCCCACAAGAATAGATACAATTGTGTTGGGAGTCATGTGGCAGGGTGGAAATTAAACTATTTTAATAAGTCTGAGTATGGGTGCTAGTTCCTTATATGAAGGCATAGAAGATTATGTTGGGCTAGAGAAACATTCTCAAGCAAATATATTCCTCCAAGTACCTAATACTCCACTAGCCAGGTTGAACATGCATAAACAGTATGAATTTCAGGAACCAAAGAAATTGTGTCATGATGCAAAAAAATAAACTCGTGCTTGTTTTGGATTGGATGTGGTGCTATGCAAGGATGTGGTGCTTGCCAAACAGAGATGGTGTCTTACTTAAGCTGAATAATTTGTTTAGGGTATAATGCAGAGCTCTTCTTTGAATACTAATTGTAGCAATGACTGTAGAAGCAGGGGAATGCTTGGGGGAAAGAGAAGGAAGAAGGATTGGATAGGTTAATACAGTGAGAGACTCCAGGAACTCAATCTGTTTAATTTATTGAACAAAAATTTAAATGGTGACTTGGTCACCAACTTGAAGAACCAATATGGAAGACACTGGTGACACAGTATGTATACAGAACAATATATATTACAAATACTTCATTTTATGGTAATTGTATCTAGTCAAATTTAGAAAAATCATCCAGTTCTGTGGTGGGTGAAATGTTTGGAATTTGGTTGGTTGGGTTTTTTGTTGTTTTGTTTCTTTTCTGTTGTTTTTTTTTTTTTTTTTCTTTTAATGAAGAACAAGTTCATCCTATAAAAATGATATGATATTGAATAAAGATAGTATCACAGAAACAGTAATTTTTTTGTAGAAGCCTCTGCCATTTTTAGTACAAACTGTTAAACACTTGATCACTTCCAATGCACTGTGTAATCACCTAGTTTAATTACAGTAATGACTGTAAGGGTGATGCAACATCAAAAGTAATTGATTATGGCTCTAACCAAAAGAATAACCTGCTGAAATGGTGATAGTGTAAGTATGGAATAAATTTTTCCAGGATTTTTTTCCAGGATTAACAGTAGAAACATCCTAACTCCTTTACTGGAATGAAATGTTCAAAACAATAAGAACCACTGTGTGAAACACTTGCAAATACAAGGCAGGTCAGAAGTAAAGCCATCTACATTGAGGGGCCGAAATAATTTAAAGCTGAATATAAACATAGAAAACTGCGTATTAACCTTGTGGAATTGGTAGCATTTGAGAGCCTAAGCAGGCAGAATTGAACAAAGACAGAAACACAGAGGCATCAGACAAAAGAGGTATTAGCAACTGAGAGAGAAAGAAGGGTTTTTTAGGAAAAAAATATAGTTGATAGCAAAATGCATGCAACTGTGAACAGAAAAAAATCTTTTTAATTTTTGTTTTATTCTGCTTTGAGGAAAAAATAAAGAAGCAGGACTGCCTGAAACATCAGTTCTTCCTCCTCACAGAAATATTGAACCTCCCAAATAGTTTCTAATTGCTTGAGATACATGGCGTTTTTTTAATTATAATTTATTAAGGAATTTCTTTTTCTAAGATTTTTTTTAAGGATTTTCTTTCTTCAGATGTATCTGAATTATATTATACTCTTTTAAGTGTTACTACAGTATGTTATATGTAATAACAATTTTAAATAATTTCTGTGAAAGCAAACCCTAATTAAATGCACAGTGGAATATCTAGTAGTTTTTATATTACTGCATAGAGCAGTTTTTAAGTAGTTGAATTTGAAAAGGATAAGTAATTTTTTAACTGGTGAAATTTTGACATTCATGATGTTAAAATGAGTGAAAATACTACTGAATTCCCTCTGCAAAGATTTAAACAGAGACTGGCCATGGCATCACAATTGCACCCCACCTTCTTTTTCATCTTCCCTTTACTGTGTTTGGGAAGTCAGACATGCCAACTGCATTCCATCCAGGAAGTAGCAATCACATTTTCCCTGAACTTATGTAACTTGTGTACTGTTATAACTGCATCTGTAACTCTTAACTCAGATCCTCTGATCTCCCACTTTGTATTGTATTGTGTGTATGCTGACTGTAATTTCTATCTGTTAATATTTGTCTTTCTAGATTTCTTTGATTTAAACCTCAGCCTTTTTTCTATTCAGTATTCCCACCCTTTTCTATAGATTTCTGAAGAGATCTGTCTCTGTTTTAACCTTTCATTTAGGAAAAATCTCCTACGTTATCTATGCCTATTTTGTGAAGGATAAGATACATTCTTGTTGTTGGTGTTGCTCACTTCATTCAACTTCCAACTTCCCAAATTTAGTCTCAAATTATAGAGATTTCATGCAAATCTCTGCTGGTGAAATGTTTTGCTGAGGTGAAACACTCTACTCTTGAATTACCATGGCATCTTGACAGTTTTAGACCTTTATGACGAGGATTCATAAACCAATTCTTGAGATCGGTAAAAAGAGATATGCCTCCTGACCTTTGTGATAAATTCAAACAAATAAAGCAACTTAGTATTTAATATGTACATATGTACATACATGTACATGGTCATTAGGTAAAAAAAAATAGACACTAAACCAAAACAAAAAACTGCAAAATTATATTTTAAGAGTGTTGTCAGAGAACAGTAATGATAAATCTACTTTTCAAAAAGTAGAGTAAATATGCGTGATATAATTTATTTCTTCTATCATACATTCAGGTAATAGAGGAAAATTTTGGTGGCTTCATAGGGGTTTTCATACTTGTTTGAAACATCAAAATCTTCAGGGAACACATTAGAAATAGCTGGTGTCCAATATAAGGCACAGTTCTAGAATATAGTAAAAATCAACTCTGTTCTCACTAAACTTTCAGGAAGTGTCAGTGTGCAGCATTATGGGTTGCTGTGCCCATCTCTGTCTTATTTCCACATATGTAAAAACATATCTTTAATTAAGGGCAACAAACATTTTTGCATCAAAAATCTCGTACGTAATTTTTAACGACAGAAGCCCCAGCCAGACCTTAGGCTGGATCCCCTGATGATGGAAATGGGATAAGGCAGTGCTAAAAAACATAGTAGCTGTTATTGACATTGCAGCTCCCAGGTACTCCCAAAGCCTGATAAAAATATTCATAACCTGAATATAGAGAAAGAACTATAATTTGCGTGTTTTGTTCTTTCACAAAGAAGCTTCAAACCTGCTTTACTTATGGCAGTGGTAACTCTCTAAAGTAATTAATTTGATCCATAATTCTCTTTTGTCTATTCCCTGACCAAATCCAAAACTACCCTAGGAACAGTGCAGACCTTTCATGGTCAACGTGCACTGGTCATTGATCTTCTGTTAATAGACATATCTATACATCTTCTCTGTCTCTTATTCTGATTTTCTTGTGGAGGAAGCAGCAGTTAACAAAACTTGTAGCTATGTTGTCCACGGGGGTGTAATACTACATGTCCTTGAGAAGGGATTGTAGGAGATATTGCTGTGATTGAATCACCCAGACTGGGTCCAGGCCCCAGACTGGACCAAGGCCTCAGCATCAAGGCCTCTGTGGCGCAGATAGAAATTAGAGTCAAGAGTGTGTCGTAGTTAATATTTTCACTTAAGGTGTTAACAATGGTCAAAGAGTTTTTATAGTATAGTAATTGGTGTGGACATGGTAGCTACCTTAAACAGTTTATTAAACAGCAAGTGTTTGCATTCTTTCTTGTTCTGTGTGCCAATGAGAAATCATCTGTAAGTGTAAACTATACAGAGTGTATAAAACCTGCCATCTTACGCAGAATAAAGGAGAAACGTAGCACTGATCATATCGGTTGTATGTTGCGTTTGCTTTGCTGACTTTCCTTCTTTATTGGGGTTCCCCTGCAAAGTTACGAGGGATACATCTGACCTTTTGTCTGTATTTATAAATACAAGTCCTTGCTGGTCTGGAGCGAAGATAGGAGGCCTGTAAGTACTAAGAAGCACTTCAATCCTAGGTGCTATAGGGATACTCCTTTAATGGAGTGAACACACCTCGGGTCAGGAGGGTGGGAGAATTTTTCATAGAAGACAAAAAGAGTATCTGAATTATACATCAACTTCATCTGTAATTTTCAGTGACTGGGGTGGTTTAGCAGAGAAGTGATTCTTCTGAGGAAGTTATAGCAAAACCAATCTGTGACCAGGCATGAAAATTGACAGCTAATGTAGCCATTAGAAAGATGACATGCCTCTGTGAACACACTGGGTTTAAAATCAGAGAAATCGCGGGAAGAGCCCCTTTTTCCTTCCGGCCTTGGAAGAGTAATAAAGCAGCCCGGCTCCCTCCTTGTGGGGGCCGGTATGGCCAGGAATGCCTGGGACAGGCCTTTCATGGGAAGTCTGCCTGGCCTGGTGACTCCCAGGCAGGGGCAGGGACAGGGGGACAGGGGTATGGGGGAATATGCCTCTGACCCAGTCTGAATCAGGTTTCCAGTGGCTCTTAAAACATCCTGCTGCTAAGCGGTGGGAATCAAGTGCCCCCTGCTCTGGTGACTCCCCAGGCAGAGGGAAAGTGGTGGAAGAAAGCCCAGCCAGGCCAGAGATCGTGCAGCTGAGCCCAAAAGCAGCTCCACAGCTAAGCAGAACCCCAAGATCCTGGCCCAGCTTCAGTGCGGCCTGACCATACCATCTTCTGCCACTTCCCGGAGAACTGCCATCCTGCCCTCTGCAGACCTGGAAAAATGTTAACTCTTTCCTTGAAAGATGGGACTTACAAAGCACTAATCTCTCTGAGTGAGAGAATTGACAGTGTGACTGAGAGACACTGCATAAGACTAAAGTCAGTCAAGAGTAAAAATCCGAATAGATGAAGAGATGGAGAAGATGCCTTAGTTTTTGAGCTGAAAGTCTTTTATGAGCCATAGTAATGAATTGTAATATATTAGAATATATATTATCTATTCTAATATATATAGAAATGTAGAAATATATATATTTCTCTTTAAATAGTGGAAAATATGGACTGGGGAGATGATTGTTCAGACTGTGGATTAGAGCAAAGGTGTTTGTGATGGATTACATGAATATTGATCTTATGAGAAGCTGTGATCCTATGAGAAATTTGAACAGAGAGATGAGATGTGAAGCCCTCTGCCCCACGGAAGAAGAGAAAAGAGATCTCTGTTCCATGAGATGAAGAAAATCCTTTACGTTTGAACTGTCCATTTTAAAATTACATCCCAGTTGTGTCCATGACCCATATGCAGGGAAAGCTGCCTATGGGAGGGACTTCACAAAAGCAGATTCCCGGGCGGCTGTTTTTTGTGAGAATTGAAACTCACAAGAGAACTGTTCTATGTTGTCAGTGGGAAAATTCCATGGCAGACTAAAAGAGACTTTTCTCTCTAAATGAACTGATGAAAAACTTTTTTAAAGTGGTGAAACTGGCTGAAAATCACAGGGTTTGTCTCTGTGTTATCAGTGGGAAAATGAACAGTTGTGGGGGTAGGAGAAGTGTTTTGAAGGTTTCATTTTGATTCTCGTTCTCTTCTTTTAGTGTGTGCTAATAAATCTACCTTTTAAGTTTGAGCCTGCTTTGCTTTTCTCCTAAGCCTATCTCACAGCAGAAAAAGTAACTGATTATGGTAGACACTCAGACCACTACACTAATTTTGGAAAACAGAAATTGGTGAACATGAAGCCACACACTGACTTTTAACAGTTTTCCTAAATTGTTTCCACTGATGCCACAAAAAGCCATGAAACTGTTTTAATTAAATTCTTAAACTAATGCTAGGAATACTGGAAAGATAAAGTGAAAACTATCTTAATTATTTTTGATTTTTATTTCATATTTTTTTTTAACTGATAGTGGTCATTATACTATTAAGAGATCTTTGGATATAAGCAGTGTGTTTTAGGACAAGATAAAGGAACAGTCTTATGATGGAAGACTGAAGAAGAAATTGGAAAGATAATTTAACCACGTTAACTACTTTGGAATAAAATTGAAAGAAGGTATATGTGAAATAATTCCTTAAGATATGAAGTCATTAGTCACAAGTCTTTTTTTAAACTTTCTTTTAAGAAGAATGTATTTACAGTATTTGATCATGAGGTCCACTTAAGGACCATTTTGTAGAAGGAGAAGGCTTTGTGGTTTTGTTGTTGTTGTTTTTGTTTTGTTTTTGTTTTTTTTAATACTCTTAAAAGCATCTTTTGCATCAAAATACTGTGACATTTTATTTTCCTTCTTTAGAATACTGTAAAGTCAAATCCTTCTGTTTATAATTTGTATGTGAATGCAAGTCTTTTAGAGATAGTGTGATGCTTTTATTTCTAACATCATCCTGAAGACTCCATCTTCCTAGAATGTTTCTTTAAAATGCTTAAAAGTTCTTGGAGAAAACAAAATAATTATGTTCATATATTACTGAAATTTGGAATGTGGATATTATCTTACATTCTAACTCACAGATTCCGAAGTAGCTACTACAGTTTCTACTTAAAGGGACAAACACGAGTTACTTGACAGGACACCCAAATAATGAACATGGAAATTCAAACATATTAAGAACCAGAGATCTATAAGCCTACATGGAGCTTTAAGTAACAAATCTTGAGCTTTTGAGTTTTCTTTGAAGCAATCAATTCAAAAATCAGCCTCACTGTCAAAGTAATATGAACAAAAGGACCACACTTTTTTTCTTTCTTTCTTTTTTACCGTTTTTTCTTTTTTCCACCCAAGGTTAGACTGACGAAAACCCCAAGATGTGAAGAAATGAGAAGAGACAGAGTAAAAAATACTGCTGAGAAAGCCTTTAACTTTCATTTTTCAAAACCATTTTTCATTCCTCAAAATAAGACATAATGAGGACTTAACAGAGTTCTTGCTTCTAGGCTAATTTTTTTATGGCAGATATCATGTGGCAAACACTTCTGATGAAATACAATAAAGTAGTTTCTACTGAAGTTTTATGGATTAGGATTGCAAATAATGAGACCTTTCTCTAACATAAATTCTTCTGAGTCAACACATTTATGAGTGCAAACAATCTGTGTACTGTAGAACATACCATTCATGAAAGAATATTTGTATCCAAAACAATTTTTCTATAGTGAAGTAGTAAAGAATAGAAATTTATTTTCATTATTATAACTGTTATATATATATTTAAGTTTTCAAATGTTGCCTTAATAGCATGAATATTCACTTCCAAGTTAATAATTGAGACCCACACAAACTATCTGAAACTAATAAGAAAGAATATTGAAGGTGAGAAAAGTATTAAAAAATAATGCAATATTTGTTGACAGCATATGGTTGTTTGTTATGTAATAAAATAAAACTGGTTCTGCCATGATACTGACCAAAAGTTTCCCTGTACTGGACAAAGATCTGAAAAGCTTATTTAAAATCAAAGCCCAAACCAGTAACATTCTAATAAAATCCATCAGCTTCTTCATTATGAGGGCCATTTACTGATAAATTAAAAGTTGCATATATGAACAACTTACTGTATTTTACATATGTTAATACAGGAGGTATACCTATGGACATTTTTATAATGAATTGTTCCTTGGGGACCTACTCAATTTTGACAAATCTTTCAAATAAAACAAGGTCATTCATTACAAAATAAAAAAATCAATGTAACAAAAAAATCTATGTGCATTTAATAGTTCTAGAATGAATGAATGCATTTAGCCAGACACTTCTTAGGCAAATGATACCGCATGTACACGTTGAGGGAGAGGAATTGGAAGTAAGTGGATTCTTTATAAATCTACATAACAGTGACGTTATGGAAAGATCAAGGAAAGTGACTCTACAAGGCAGTGACTACCAAAAGGCAGTATCCATATAAGATAGACACTCTGTAAAATATAATATTTTCTAACTTGTAATCAGTCATTAAAAAACTGCTAGCATAAATGTGGTTTAAATTTTGAATTGTCTGGAACAGAGCAACTGTAAAAATTGCAGCATATGTTATAAACCAATAATTTCCAAGTATAAAATAAAATGGTTGCAAGAAAATCCAATATTACAATCCCAGATTACATATATATGAGTAAGGAAATTGAAAGATTACTTAAATTTTAACATAAAAACACAACTAAATTTAATGAATAAAAGAAGTTTGATACCTACTGACTATGTTCTCTTTAAATATTCATAACATAACTGCAGTAAAAAGAACCTCAGTCTGTTGTGTCACCAGCAAAAATATTGACACTCAACAAAGAAGTTACTTAGAATCTGTAATTGAAACAACATTTAATTTGCTGACTTTTCCACAGAGACTATTTCTATCTTGTTTGGCTTTTTGCATAGCAGAAAGACCAATCATCTTGATTAAATAGCTCTGACTTGGGCAATATGACATTATTACTATAAATTGACACAGCACATATTTTTGCATAATGATTTGGAAGACTGAAACCTTCCACTATCCCAAGTTTCTTTGAATTAAATTCTACTGTGTAACTGGCTCAGCTAAGGGGATAGAACTTATTCTTCATTGAAGTCCTATTTCTTATTAGCAAGGAGAGTCTTACATTGGGAGAAAAAGTTTTCTCTAGAACAGCATACTAATATACACACTGTTTTAATACTGAATACCACAGTCAGGATTCACTGGATTGTAAAGGAGCTCTCTTGCGTAGTCTGCCCACGGAATGGCCTGAAAGAAGATGACGATTACACATCATTACACAGTAGTGTAGGCCAAGAACTAACAGAACTACTCTTCTCAAGAGAACTCTACTCTTCAAGAACAAGAACTACTCTTCTCTCCTAAAGACCTTAGCATGTTAAGTAAACATGAAAAAAGAAAAGCTAGGTAATGTGGAGTTCAGAAGTGTACAGTACAAAAAAAAAAGGCTATATATATATATATATTAGTGAATCCAATAATTTCAAATATTCTTTAAATAATCTTATCTAATTTAGCAAATTGTGTTGAAAATGCAATCTAAGTGATTGTACAAAAAGGAAAATTATCTTGGTGTATGCTAATAACAATCAACTGTGCAGGTTGTGTTTTCTTGATAAAAGGAAAGTAATTCTTGACAGAAAAAAGTCTGTAAGAAGGATTCATACCATTTTTGTCTTTTTGTCAAATTAATTTGATATCAATCTTTTTGTTGAGAATGTGCAGGACATGGAGTGTAATACCTCTTCAGTACTGAGCCAAGATAAATACTCTCACTCAGGCTGTGGATTACTCCCACTCAAGCAGTGCTTTTTCAAGTTCAAGGGAAAAAACCACCTAAACTTGTGTAATATGTGGAAGTAATGCTCCCTATTTCTTCCGCTCTCTACTTACACATTTTCTCCTCTCTTCCTTTTCCTAGGCACAAGAATCATTCACAGAAAGTATTCATTCCTTTTTGGGTATCCTCTGAAAACTTGTCACTCAAGCTCCCCTGAAATATGTATCTGAAGGAACTTAGAATAATAAATAAGTAACAGTGTGTAACCATAGAAGTCAGACGGCGATTTGGAGGTTCAGTAATGAATGTAATGAAGTAATCTGAATCTTTAACCATCCATAAGGTTGTTTCACTCTGTGTACTTGAACACAAGCCTTCTGAGGAGGGGCAAAAGGAGGTGGGGTTGTTAAGCCTGGAGAAAAGGAGCCTCAGGGAAGATCTTATTGCTCTCTACAACTGCCTGAAAGGAACCTGTGTGACAGGATCAGTCTTCACAGGTAAAAAGTGAGAAGACAAGAGGAAATGGTCTCAGACTGCGCTAGGGGAGGTTTAGAGTGGATACTAGGAAAATTGTCTTCACTGAAATAGTGGTCAGGAACCAGAGCAGACTGACCAGGAAAGTGATTGAGTCACAATCCATTGAGTTATTTTAAAAAAGTGTAGCTATGGATCTGATAGCATTAGATTAATTGTAGAACTTGATGGCCTAAGGGTGTTATTTTAATCCAAATGATTCTATGAACCACATTTATTATCTTATCTTGGCTTTTCAGAAAGTTCTATAGCATATAGATTCCAGGGGCTTTCAAATACCTCTGTGATAATTGGAATCAGAACAGAGAAATAGTTCTTCTTGTAAGCTTCCATCTGAATTTAAGTATATTCATTAAACTGTTATTTCTAGTAGAAAAATAATTGAATCTGCTGAGTCACATTTGATTCAGATATTGAATAAGGCTTTCTCATTTTATTCCTCTTATTTAATTGCTCTTATTTCAATATTCATTGCTTCTCATGTGCTTGGCAATATTAATAGTTCTTTGCCTCTATACTACATTCTAAGCTTCCATGAGAAAAAAGGAGTATTTACTAATTTGGAAAATATTACCAAAAAGGAAACTACACCATAACCCACTTAGGTAATATTCAAATCAAATCAAAATTTGTTTGAGAATGCCAGAAGGGAGTGTATCTTTATATTTCCTAAAATACGAATAATCTTTCTGTGACGAGGCTGAAAAAACTGATTATATCATGGTAGCGTTTTTTTCATGAAAATATACTAACTGTGTCATATATTTTTACCATAAAACATTTAAAATTGCTCAGAAGGAGACCATGACTATGGAGATCTTTTAGTTTACATTGAATGTATTTTTTCTGATTTCTGTCTCTGTAACTGATGTTTGCCGTGAATAACAGCAACAACAATAACAAAAATTAGTAATTATATATATTGGTATATAAATTGTGAATTTATTTCTTACTTTTTAGATTTGTAACTATTTTCTACACCACCCTATGAGATTAAATTACACAAAATGATTAAGTACTGTTTCAACAAGGTTTTTAATTTCATTTGAATGCTAGTAGTCCTTAAGTTTTATTAAATATCACTTCCAGATATTTGCAAACACTTTTTAGCTTTACATGGAATGTGAAATATTTTACACTGAATACCTCTGCTGTTATAAACCATCTTATGCTTTCTATATTGAGGAGTACTGCAAGGAATTGTTTTTAAAGATTAGGACTTTATTATCCCTTCTCAGACAGAGCATTCCTAAAATTATATAATTAAACTAAAGAAAACCTTTCTGTATAAGGGGGCTTATACATAGTGACCTATATGAGCTTAATGACATGAAAATATTTTATTTACTGAATTCAAACAGTGCTCAAATTGAGGTTGGAGCACCTTAATATTAACTTCAGCTCACTCATAGAAAGACTGACTGAACATATATTAATTATTTCTCCTGGCTGATTCTTCTGAAACACTGCTTTGTTCATAGCAGTACTGATACTGCAATTACTGTCAACTTCCTGTACTGATCTTACCAAGTGAGTCATTGAAAACCTAAGTTAAATGTGTACTCTGCTACTCCTCTGCACTCCTTCTTTTATAAAGTAGTTACATTAAATTGACCATTTTTGTATCTTGCATTTCAAAATTCTTGTGTTTTGCTGTAATGGAATACATATCATGGCACTTATTTTGCTTTATTTGATTGCCTTTTCATTGTTTCCATTTTTTTTTCTGTGATAAATAATCATCTAATTTTTATGTAGTTAATTAAGTAGGCAACTAGAATTCAGGTCACGGGTTTGAAAGATCTGTGTATGTGTTTCACAGTTTTGTTTCTTCAGACATCTTGAATATTTTCTCAGAAGTCTATAATATGTTCATGGAACCTTAGAGACATTTAGTTTGGAAAAGAATTTGAGACCATTAAGTCCGACCACTGAGTACCTGTGCACATGGGGAATATTCACTATGTAACTCACAGCTCTTCCTCACCCTGTGTGCTGCATATTTGATTTTGCATCTAGAAATACACAGATGCCTCAAAGCTGTACAGGTGTGATGATGTTTCTCTAAGAATGTGTTTCCCAGAGATTTAGAATTAGCAGGAAGCCTAGAACGGAAATCATACTCTTAAAAAACCTGGAAGGTTGATTTCTCTAGGCACTTGGCACTTAAAATTCCAGGAGAACTAATATGAAATGGAAGATGTTGTGATCATGTTGCATATTCACTACAACTTCAATAAACTCAAAATTAAAAAGCGTGGAATGTTTTTTGAAATGAACATGCTGAAAAAAGATATTTTATTTTTGTAAAACTTATACCAATCAATTCCTGGAGCAAAATAGTTACTTCTTCTGTTTAAAAATGATCCATAAATATGTCTCTTTAGCTAAAATCATTTAAACTCTCCTCTTTCTCTGCAGAGAAAAATTATGAAAGTATTTTCTTTTTTTCTGTGTGTTCAGTATGATTTGTCACTATAAAATTGGGATAAGAGTAGAATTCAGGAAGCTTTCCTTTCTTCAGACTCTATCTTGGTCAGTTTAGACAGCCCTTGTTCAGTAAATTAGTGTCTACCACTCTACTTCTCTTATTTATCTTCTGCAAAGCTTAGAGTATGCGTAATGTACATGTGTAACAGTGTCATCTGCTGGTTTAACAAGATTAAATTGGAAAGGAGAGGCATACTTTATTACCTAAGCCTCAAGGCCATTCTAATACTAGGCAATTTTTCTTTCAACAGCCAAGATACTGTTCCTTATGAAGTATTTCTTTCCACTGCTAAGACACTGTAATTTATAAGTGTTATGTGGCACACAGTGGTTCAGTCTGCCTGTGGCTCACAGTTTGTTCACACTTAGGAGTTTGTTGCTCTGATGCCAAGAGAAAAAATTTCTTTGTTACATTTTGCTTGGATGATTAACCTGAACAGCATAAAAGTAGTTTGAGATTCCCTGTGAAACAACTGGATTTAGCTGTTGTTGGCTGAACAATACAAAAATAGTTTGAGATTCACCATGAAATGACTGCATTTAACTGTTGTTGGCTATTCTCTGTTGCATATACAACAAAAGAGGAAATTTATTCTGCTCCTTTGCACACAGTATATTTCATGGAGCACGGAGCTTTTCCTTACTTTCTGTGAGCATATGTCTCCTCCCACAAAAAGATATAGATTTCTCTAGCATTCTTAGCTTGTGCAGACCTCTCTAAGCACAGACCCAAATGGTGTGGAATTTATAATAAAAAAAACTCAGAATGGTATTTTTTTCAATTGTCTAAAATCTCGCCTTACACAAAGCTGTTAAAAAGTGAGTTTAGGAAAATTTTAGTCAGGAGTTGTAATTTATGCCAAAGTCAAATTATTATCATGTTGTGTCCAGTTTCATCACATTCAATACTCCCCTGTGCTCTGTCATTTCCATAGTTCTTGTTTAGAGTATAAATCTGTTTTTTTCATCTTTGATATTTCCATTTCTGCTTCTATACTTATCTACTCAAATGTCATATTTATTTAATGAATTAAATCTAATCCATTTATTTTCTACTTTCAGTTTTATGATATTAATTGGAAAATGTTGCTTATAAAAACTGTTAAGACATTATTTTGAAAGACCTTGGAAAATGTAATAAGGTTTAAGGTTTCATTGAAGTTCAAAATTCAGTTTTGCCAATGAAATTTTTGCATAAATTATTCATAGAAGACCATAATGCATGAATAATTCAAGTGGCATCTTTAATTATATGCTAAAAAACCCTTCTGCAGCAGCCTATCATTGCTTTATCGATTTAGAAGCAAATGGAGTTTGAAAAACAAAGAACTTCTCTAAGGAAAATTAGCAGGTAATTATTAAATCACTCATTGCAATTGAACTGCTATCAATATTTTTTATATCCACAAACATACAGTGCATTGTGATGTATAGTGCCTATGAAATGCCAATGAAATGGAGTCTAAACAATGAAATTTTTAATGAAAATACAGTGCTTTATATAAGTTGTTATTAGCATTGGAAAAATGAGCCATGAATAATAATATTTTGAGGCCTAACAATAGTGAACAGTATATTAGAAAAAAATAGCCATTGCTTGTTTCTATTAATAAATATCCTGAAGTTCTCATAAAAGAAAAAATATCCACTTTCTTTGCATCTTGGTCCTCATGTCAGTTATTAGAACCAACTTCATATCAATATTAAGTCTTTCATAGAAAAAGCAGAAATGGAAAAGTGCTTCTGAGTTCTTCTGCAAAAACATCTTGCTCATAAAGTGTTCACCCAGTTATGACAGATAATTGTCTCATTTTTTTTCCTATTCCCTTTAATAATAGGTATTGTTTTATCTTTTTAAGATTCCACGTCCCAGATTGTAATAACTTATTACAAAGTTCTACCTAGCGTCAAAGCTGTTTCTTCCTAAAAAATTCAAAACTGCTACCTCCTTCTAGTGGGGTAAGAAAAATGCAATATTTCTTTCCTTAAGGCTGGGGTTTTTGTTTGAATTCGTTTGGTTAGTTTGTTTTGGTTTTGATTTTAGGATTGTTTTCTTTTTGTTTATTGCTGGTATTTTATGAAGACTACTGTATTTCAGATTCTCTTTATCTTAAACTGAAGTTATTAAGTTTTCTTTTACTTTCCCTGAAGTAATTCTGCTTTATAAGTGGAATTACTGTGCTCATGTGCAGCAGAGAATGGCTGTCCACTGGGGCTGCAGTTTAGTCCTCGACAAAATGCAAACACTGAAGATGTACCAGGGTTGTTTTCCTTTTGTGTTTTTTTCTATTCTAAAGGAATGTATATTTTTACCTAGTTACATTTTCTGTCTAGTGAATGCTCCAGATAATGTATATATAAAAATATATAAATATAGATATAGATATTTAATAGTAGCAGGGAACATATTGCAGAGTGAGACACAGTTGTATGAAAAATCTTTCCTTATGAATGATCATACTCTTAGTTTATGTTTGTTGAAGAAATTTTCAAATCACCAAATGAAAATATTTTCTATATATTTTGGTATGAATAACTCAGGATGAAAAAACTGTGAAATTCCAGAAAACCATCTTCTCCAGAGATGAACTGTTCAAAGTCTTTGCAGTATCTGAGAGCTACTCTTCAGATAGCTATTATAGTTGCTATTTCAAGATCTTGTTGAAAGGATAGATACCGGAACAGACTTGCAAAGTTTTATGGAAGTTTTCAATTCACACTTCTGGGACCATTTTCAGTGTGCCACCTGCCACTGAATAGAAGCTCAATACTTCTAACATCAAGATCTTGAACTTTCTTTCTACCAAGACAGAGACATTTTAAACTATACAGTTTGTTTAATGAAATATTCCAGCAGTTTTGTACAGCATAGTGAACCCTAAGTCAATAATTTCGTAAAAACTGATGTGAAAGTTTCTCATCATCTGTCCTCCTCTATGAAGAAGAAGAAGAAATATTATTTGGCTTACAGTCTGTGCTGTACTTTAATCAGTGGCTGGGCTTGAGGTTTTTTTTCTCTTCCTTTATGAATCTTTAAAAATTACCTACTTTATTTCAGAAGTAAAATTAAGTCTAATTATACTACTTCTGTGTATTTAAATAACAATATTGTTCATAAAATCAAGGAAGGAAGTTTGAAGAAAGGTTAAAAGAAAGGAATAAAATTTGTGCTAGAAAGACACAAATGGAAGGAGAGACATTATTATTTAACAGTCTAAGCTGTGATAATTAGATTCCTAAATAGCACTAGGTAGGTACAAGAAGACAGTCAACAAAGTGAGTTTAATTGCAGAATCTGAACTTCACATAGAGCTCCTATTCAGTCCTGAGTCTAAATATCCCTATGGCTGCCAGGGTACTAGGAAATAAATGTGAAAAATGAATGTTGTAGGAATGAAGTTGAATAGTGTGTCTGTAAAGGCCACTGAGAAGAAAGGAGAGCCCACAAACAGGTAGCTGAGACCAAATGATTTTTGTTCTATGGAAAAGAAATGAAAGTAAAACCCGAAGTTCTGCAGAATATGTGACTTCTTTTATCCAACTTCTTTTCACTGATGGTTCAGGGAAACACAAGCACCAACTATTGTCTTTGTTCTCAATTTTTGTTTAGGAGCCTTGATTTAATAACACATTGGCAAATAGTTCTTTGTTTTGATTGTAATCTTTCAGCGTGGATAACTGCAACAAAAGCATTTGTTCCTAGCATAGATTTCATTCCTTCCCTACTCCAACCACCGAATCAGAGAATATTTGGTAATAATTTTGCATATCAAGTACGTGTTCTTTCTTTTCCTGCTGCCAGAATTTCTGCAGGGAAATTATTAAGAAAAAAAAAACAAAAACAAAAACAAAAACAAAAACAAAAACAAAAACAAAAACAAAAACAAAAACAAAAACAAAAACCAAAAACAAAAACAAACAAACAAACAAAAAACAACAAAAAATACAAAAAAAAAAAACCACTTATGTAGTCTTATGTAGTTACAAATTTCCAGAAAATTATTACTATGTATTTTCTTAAATTGAAGCCCCAAAAATAATACTGTGGAATCGGCACCTCTTTGTCATTTGGTATGTTTATTCTGTGCATTAAAGAAGTGTGGTTTAACATAGGTACATTTTTTAGAGTCTTCTGAACAGTTTTATTCTAAGACAAGATCCAAATCATTTGCATATGTAGGCGCTTAGGCGGAAAAAAATCCAAAGCTCTACATAATTATCAATTAAAATTACACTGCAGGTGTTTTACTAACCATTTTACAGGTAGTGTCTCTTATTTCAAAAGCTGTTGAAGTGTTCTTTAATGATACATACGTAGAGCACATGAACACAGGGTACGCTCATAGACACATATATTTAAATTAGAAAAAAGAAAGTCAAATTCACATTTTCACACTAAGAAATATTTATTGCCTTCCTATTGGTCACCTTTGGTAATCAGATTTAATGTAAGTTGTATCTCTAAGTAACCACAAGCCTAAAATTTAGATTCTTACTCATAAGTTCAGACGGCTTAGAAATTTTAATACATTTGTGCAAAGACTAGCAACCCAGAAAAGTGGATTATGTGTTTATCAGTAAGGCAAGCAATTATATATTTTACACCAAAAATTTTAAGGTGTAAAGCTCCTGAATTTTTGAAGACTATATTTAAAAGATCATGTTGTCACACAGCTTGAACTTGAACTTGAGGATTCATCCTTGTTTGAATGTCACATGTATTTGACTCCATGATTTGTGTAAACTGTATCTTCAAAAGGAAACACAGAAACACCCACATGCCGTCTTAAATTTGCTATTTAAGATCTTCTATATTGATTTCAAAATTGTAGATTGTTCTCTTGATAATGCTAATGCTTAGAGAAGAAGCTGCAGGTGTGACAGTTTCTGAAACATTTACACAGGTTAAAAAGTGAACTTTCTTCACAAGGCAAGATATTTAAGTGACCTTGCCCATAAGATGTCTTGCCCTGAAGTTTTATTAATTTCTATATCAGCTTTGCCATCAGGAATATTTCACAGTAATGACATATTGTGTCTTTATGGCTTCAAGTATAATTGGTCTTCTGACTTAAAAAAATTATTTGAATCATGCCAACACGATCCTATAATGCATTTTCTGCATAGTGTATTACAGATGCAAAGTGATCACAAAGTCAGGATATAATTTCCATTCTATAAATCCCCTATTAGCATAGATCTCAGAAAAGCTCTTCTAACATTCCATTCTAATGTTTCTGCCTGGAAGTGTCCCTGGAAGGCTTTTCTTTGTGTAGTCCTCATTTCAGGTTAGCTTTGATGTGCTGTGATTTTACTACAGCCTTTATCTTGGCATAACTTTCTCTCCATCCATACTCAAAATGGTTACTATGACCCATAATGACTGGAAATTTTGTGTAGACTTTGCAGATGAAAGCAAATATCTTTATTTTGGAAGTAGCTGAAATAGTCTTTCAATTATTGCCCTGAACTTGTGCTGTATAGAGGATCATTATCGTCTTACAGCATAGTATAAGAGACTTAGTGAAGCTAAAAGAAGGACTAAGGAAAATGTAGAATCATTATGTATGGGGTGCCTAGAAGGTTGAAGAAGCAAAAAGATGTTGGGTCTAGAAAAGCACATGAGAGGGAGATTAAACATAATAAACATTGAGCCATGGGGTAGCTAAAAAAAGGTGGCAGATGCTAAGGGAGAAAAACTAGGCCTTCCTCAATGTGTGTTGACATGAGTCAATTAAATAAACCCAGGTATACTCTTAAGACTTTCGTTTTGTTGAGATACTGGCAAACGGCTAGCTTTAAGGCAAAGAAGGTTTACCCTAAGGTAGAAAATTAGGTCAGTGTTCACTTTATTTATCCCTTCTGGGATGAATTGGAATGAGAATATATAGACTTGACATAGTTTATAAACTCAAATGCTGCTTCTGATTTATTTCCCATTCTTTCCTTGAAAATTAGATCAGGCTATTTTGACTAGTTCAAGTTGCAGATGAATTTAGTATGCATATACTAACATGATCACTTTTAAACAAAGTATTCTGCATTGTATTACCCTAGCTAGTTAGACTTTGATAAACAGGATATTTGGTCTCTTGAAAATAAAGGTTTTAGTTACAATGAAAAAGAAATTTCTTCTGAATGTTTTTTCATGTCTTTCATTTCTTCTTTATCCTTCTGCACAGACCTCTGTTCCTTTCCTATACAGACTTCTAGTGCTCCCAACAGGGCCAATTGCAGGCAATTTGAATTTTTTGTCCAGTAAAGCCACAGTGCGCACTGACTTTGGAAATTCAGGAACAAATCAGCCTATAGTATTGCTGATATATTGAAGGATGAAGATAAAACAGGATGTAGGAATTTGTAAAAATGATTTAACAACTCCTGTTAAGTCACTTAGAAATTAGATAATAGTATATCATTGACAGGATCAGAAGTAAATTACAATATTGTGACGAAGCAGAAGAAGAAACTTACAGAACTCACAGAAGCCTAAGATTTGATAAGAAATGTAATGACGTAGTAATATTTACCTAAAGTACCCTATGAGACATTGTGTTAGGGAAAAACTGGCAGTGCTTCACAAAATGAATAAAAGCTGCAAGTTCATGTTAATAGAGTCAATGTAGAGGCAACAGTTGCTGGAAAGCATGGTGAAGGAAAGGGAAGTAAACCAAGGACTAAACTCCTGCCTTAAAGCTCTCACATTGAATTAATCAACTGATGGTAGTCTGAGACCTGAAAAAAATTGTAGAAAACAAAACTGAAGGATGTGATTTTGTTAAAATAATAAATAAATATTGAAAAGGTTAGATGAGAAGGAGAAATAATGACTGTTGAGTTTGAGTTTGTCAAAAACTATTATTTCAATTTACATAATAGTTTTTCTGAGAAGTTGGTACTTGGTCCTCAGTTTGTTCATAGTAATTAAATGTCATTTGCCTTGTCTTCATGGTGTTCTAGAGTTCATAATAAAATAATGCTAACAAAATGCTTTTCTGAGATGCCCTTTAAAAATAGACCCAAATTATAAAAGAGTGTAGGTCTTTATAGAGTTTTAACAGAGGGCAGTGTCTCATTTCTGCCACTTCAGAACGGACAGCTACAGTGGAACTGGAACTCATTTTGCACTTGGCTCAGCAGGGGTAGAATGCACCTAAAGTACAAGGTATTAATCAAATTAAGTTCTTATGACAGCTTAGTGTGTCTTTCAGCCTGTATAATTTGTCTTGCTCCTTCAGTATGGGCAATGAGTATTATGTGTCGAGGCATATGTGTTAATTACAGTCCATTTATGTGATATTGTGTATATTCTGTCATAAATTTAATATGGTGCCTTCGAAGGTAAAATGAGTATCTATCTGGAAGGTTGTGTTACCATTCTACTTTTGAAGTTTTTTCTCTGATACTGCTGATTCTGTAATCAGAAAGGGTCCAAGCCTATAGAAGGAGAGCCCAATGTGGCTTCAATATGTGTTATTCACTGTCTTCATGAGTAAAAACCAAAACCAGAAAACATATGAGTAAAAACTATCTCTTCCGAAAGAAACCCCACTACATTGGCTTAATTCCTCCTTATTCTTTGTTTCTGTTTTTCCCCTGAAAAATCCTCAAACTATTTTTAATAATATTCCCTTCATTATACAACAGGCATTTACAGTGAACCAATTTCAGCCTGTGA
>VXBN01004091.1:144579-169400 GCA_013397395.1 Sinosuthora webbiana
ACAGAGAGGGCTGCCATCCTTTTAGTGGTTTTAACCATTTTATTGGAACCAAAACTGTTCTTGGACGCTTATCTTTCTAATCAGTTCTGATCAAAAGGCAAGACAGCCTGGGTTTAACAGCAGTCACAACTGTCTGAATAAAATTACAAATGTAGGGACGCTACATATAAATTGCAGGAAGCAAATTAAAAACCATTTTATTTCTTAATACATCCTTATGATTTGATTTTATTTTTTACAAGATTTCCAGTTTGGGTTACAATCAAAAATTTTTTTTGTAATTGACTTCGGTACTGAAACCAGCTAAATAAGATAACATTTCACTAAAGGAAAGCCAAGGGATGACCTTTCTCCCATCTCTTAATCATTTGATTATTCTGCAACATGAGCCCAGAGAACACCATGACACTAAGAAAGCTGTTCCCAAGAGAAGTTCTAATTACTTCTTTGGAGGTTTTTGTGGGCCTAAACACCTTAAAGTCGCTTTTTACATAGGCATGATAAGGCCTCGTTGATTGAAACCTCTATTCTTTCTTAACTTTACTTTCAGTAGTGATCACTGACAATATATTTCACAGCTTAATTTTTAAATGAAGAATGTCTGAATAATTTTCCTTGTGAGAGTAAAATTTCGTATGTCTTTTCCTTTTACCTTTCCACTACAAAATTATTATTCATTCAATCTAGTGTTTAGTTATTAATGCAAAATAATGATTTGTGGACATTTGAATATAAAATTGGATTTTATTGTAAATCAGTAAAAAAAAGAGCTGATTTTCTTCACACATGATCTTGTCTCAAAGGAATTTTTTTTCAATAACTTATTCTTCATATAGATAGTGTACAGGAGATTACCCTTCTGTTTCTCTGAGGTCACTGTTAATATTTATTTCTGTTTCAAAATAGCAATAAATATCAACATATCTAACATGTGGCTACCATTATCAATAGCAGATATTGGTATTTTTCTTCTAAATAATTCACTTTCTTTATATTCTGTCAATAAATGTGTACATATTAAAAATAAAGTGAAATCCCTGGAATACAGGTGAGAAAACAGTACTTATCGTCCTTTGGGTGAAAAAAAAGGCTATATAATGGGAAAAATGAAAAGAAATGAGAAGCAGGTGAGTTCTACGGAAAATCAGGGATATATCTTGGTAATCATTGCATATAATACCTGAGGTGAACAGGTCTGGAAAATATATCTCAAAACACAGATGCAAGAGAAATCCTCAAGACTATATTTTAAATACATTTAGGGTGAACCATGGGGGTAATAACATCATTCAAAGTTTAAAGCAGCTGGTGTTTTCAGTTCCTTAAACTGTAAGGTGTCTGGAAAACAAGAGGCAAAAAAAGTTATTCAAGAAGTGTTTAGCCAGTCCTGAAACATCAAAAGTTTGGCCCAGACTGACATACTTGTGTCTACACAGCAGAATTGCAGCTTTCATTCAAATGAGAAAATTCCTAAGCAATTTGTCTTCTCCATGTTCGAACCAATTAAAAATTGATGTAATATCGCCTTTATCAGACTTTAGGTATCCTGAGCTAATGAATCTGAAACAAACTTCCTTTATATTCATAAACTTATTTAAATATTTATCATGAAATATACTGATAGTATTTTATTGTCAGTGTAAGCCACATAAATGACAGCGATTCTGAAATGCTTTGGCCATAACAGGTAGAAACATGTAGTTTTTGCTGAACTGATATTTAAAATAATTATTTCAAAAGAATGATGAATATTTTGCTACTTCTATCTGAATAGAATGTTACTCCTTTATAAATGAGGGAAAGGAACAACAGAACTTACTCCGTTTGATTGGGAGATTTAAATTATAAGATTCTTTGATCTAAGTTTTTGTCTTCCTTGCCTATAAACTGGTCCCATATATCCTTCTGCTGCCTCCATAAGAAAATATAAAACAAATAAAATATACTCATATGGTAAATGCTGAAAATATTGTATTTATTACCAATAAAAAGTCACTGAAATTGTTAATGCAAGTTTTGAAAAGTATGTGATATCCCCTACAGCATAAGAACAAACCATTATCAATGAAATAAAATCAGATTCTTAATGTGTCCTCATTAAGTGAGTATATATTAACCCAAATACCAATGAATCAGAGTGACTAACAAATAGTAGATGGTCATTATAACTTGCATGCTGGGATGAACACAGTGTCTCCAAATTAAAAAAAAACATCCTTGTATCTTCTAATTTTTCAGTTTTCATTTTCAGTATTTGCAATATAATTAAACTTGTGCTCTTTGGTACTAATACTTAATATTCTTTATATGTTTTTCATTTATATGTTTAGGTTTCTAAGTTTTGATATGCCTTACTTTTGAAAGTTCCTGTCCATTACATTTGGTTTGGGATAGTCATATTGGGTAACCTTTATTCCCTCATTTCAAGAGGATTAAGAATGTAATGTCCAATTCATTTTGAATGCTTCTATTCTTTTGCAAGACCCAAGCATGCTGCACAATATATTCTTCCTAAAAAACATTGAAATAATGCTGTGTTAGGGCAATTTTTTTTCACTGTATAAGGTATACCTGTGTAAAGTAACACTTCAGAATATTCTATGATATATTAATGGTCTCTTCACACACTCTGTTATGATACCAGGCATCCCTGGGCAATGGGAAGGAACGCATGGATAAAGGGTAGATCAGATCTGCCACACCCTTCAGGTATTTTTGGTGACTGTTGATCTTTGAATAGAAAACTATTGGGCTGAGCACATACGTGCCTCCCGTGTGGTCTGTAATTAGGCAGTCATTGTGGAGCTACTGCTTTTCCAGACAGGAAACAACTTCTTGTGATAAAACAGTTTCAGTGTTGTTAACTTTTACATGAGATTAGTTTATCCTGTAGATATTACGGAGGTCTGAATCATCCTAAACCTGCTGGAATGAATGGGGTTTGTGGCTTTTTACACAATTGCTGGTGTTCAAGAGAGCAGAATAACTCCCTCACTGTGGGCTCTTGGTGTGTATGAGGTCACTGAGCGGTCTTAAACTATGATCAATCTATTTTTACAAAAGGGCATTCGTGCTGCAGTCAGAACTTTAAAACTTGTTAAAGTAATTTTTACCACAGATATAGAAACTTACTTTGTTGTGATTTTTTTTTATCATGTGGAAAAATCATCCCCTCAGAAATTTCAAGTCACTGGCTCCTTTATTTTGCTTTTCTGAAAGCAAATTAGCATTCTCTTACAAAGCAAGAAACCAAAGGTAGCCTAAACAAGCACTTGCTTAGGAAATGTCTCAGGGGGACATACAGACTATGAGTGTTCTTTTCCTTTTCTGTTGGGAAGGTGGAAAAACTATTTATGTACATAAGACTTTGGGACTGAGGAATGCCTTTGTTAAATACTAAATTGATTAGGAAGATATGCTTAGTAACTCCAGAACGGCCAAGTTTACAATTATATAGTGTCATTTATTAGTACATGGTAAATGGTCAGAGAGGAACACCTCAGTGTGAAAATTTATTTGATAAAATATATCTGTTGTTTGTTGTAATCTTTTGCAAGCATTATAATATAATGTGAAGTGGGCTCTATCTTTGAACTCATGAAGGAATATTTATTTTATAAAATAATGTGTCTCTTTCCTATTAGAACATAACAAAAAAGGTTGCTGCATCATATTCCTGTTGCTCATGCTTTATTTCTTCAATGTAAGGTATAGCTTTTCTTCAATGATATGACCAAAAAGTAGTGTGAAGAAATTTCATGATCAAGTTCATCAAAATCATACTTTCCTAACTATAGACAACAAGATGTTATTCAGTAATTTAATTATTATTACTGAATTATATCTTTTTAGGGGGTGTTCTTTGTTTTTTTTATTGGATTATTCTTTCCAATTTTTGCTTTTATTTTCTGTAAAGTTGAACATGAAATGCAAAGATACATACACAATCATGAAATCAAGGATACCTTAGAGACAAGATTTTTTTTTTCTGAATCTTTCCCTTTATTTCTTAATATCACAATTTCTGCCTTTTTTTACTTCTCTAACATATTTTCTGAAAGGAGTGAAAATGAAACATAAGTTTATGGAAATGGTACTAGTGCACCTTGAAAATAACATGAGCTGTAATACTGGTGAAGAATTCAGAAGACTGAAAAATGGTATAATATTTGCATTAGCATTTCCAGACACATGTGTTTTATATCTAGGCTGTATTTCTTAAACTATCCTGTATAGTCTTCATCCTCATTTCTATTGTCCTAGAGTGACTTTCTACCCCCATTCATCTGTTTAGCCCAAAAATAAGTTCTACACCTTGAAGACTAGTTCCCAGAGTGAAAGAGAGGGAAAAAGAAGTGTGGAGTTTATTTTCAGATGCTGCACTTGCTCCCTCACATTCTGCTCCTGGACTGTGCTGTCTACACACAGACAGTGAGAGAGAGCTCTCCTTTGCTTTTTGGTTAGTTTTTAGCTAGCTGAAGCAGACAAGTTCCCTGGACTGTAGTCTTTTTTTCTTATTCTTGAAACTATTTTTTTTAGACTAAAAATCAAAAAAAACCACCCAGAGCTCATTCCTGCGATCCACTAAGGCCCAAGACAACATTTTCCAACACCAAAGAGACAAATAAGGGACTAAGCAAGCTGAGCTACAACCCACAACAAGAACTTTCTCAATTTTCCCATCTCTCTTCAGAACAGTGAGAAGTTTTATTGTTTAATATTATTCAATTTTTATGCTTGTAAACACTTTGCTTATTAAATAAACAGTTTTTTTCCACTTTTCTCTAAAAAAAAAAATCCCAAACCAATTAAAAGAGGGGCTGTTTAAATTTACTTTCTAGAGAGGCCCCATTCAGAAGTTTCCTCACAAAATTTGCTCTAAACCAAGACATCTATTTATGGGGTATTTTTTTTTCAGTTGTTTTAATGGATTTTTATCTGGATGCTTTGATCTTGTTTTATTATATAAGTATAGTATTTATATTTTCATGCTTTGAAACCATTCTTTTGAAATTACAGGTCAGGATTCATTCTAAGTATAGTATTTATATTTTCATGCTTTGAAACCATTCTTTTGAAATTACAGGTCAGGATTCATTCAAAGGAACGATTTAAACTGGTAGATCTTAATGAAGTTTTAGCATCTCATATTTGCTGAAAAGTATTTTAATTCATAGTAATTAAAATTCCTACTAAATACTAAATTAAGATCGACAAATACTATTATTGAACAAATCTTTAATGTTGTTACTCTTCCTTCAGTTCCTCCATGTGAAATTTGCCTGTGCTTTCTGTCATTAAATTTTTTTCGGACTAGCAAGAATTTCCATTGCTCATGAAAGTAATAATTCTCTTAATTAGCTTTTGTAATATTTTAAGGCATTGTTCTCAAAAGGTCTATAAGGCCTATAGTTTAAACTCCACATCATGGCACTGTTACAAAACATGTCTTGTTCTTTCATGTTCTATGCTCAACACATCTTTACTTTTTTTAAGGTTGCTACAGTCCCTTTGAAGATGTAGCAGCTAACCTTGCCTCTTCCCATTTCCAGGCAGTTAGAGATACAGAAGAAAACAAGACCTGAGAAGAAACAGCACTCTGCTAATTTCTGATGAGCAAAATTCATCTATGGAAAGTCAGCTCTGGGTTGAAGATGAAAGTCTCTCACACCTACTAAACCTTATCTTCTGTTTGTACTCTGCTTCTTGTAAGTGTATGGCATTCCTTTTGTAATACAGCCATGAATATTTCAGGATCTTAAATAGCCAAAAGTAGATGATCACCAGTGCAGTACCATAAATATGACAGCAAACAACCTTTGGACAGAAGAACAGAGATGAGGACACTGTGGTGGGCTGACCTTGGCAGGATGCCATGTGCCCACCAAACTTCTTTATTGCTCCTCTTTATCAACAAGAGCAGGGAGACAAAATATCGTGAAACGTTCTTGGCCTGAGATAGGGACAGGGAGGGATTGCTCACTAATTGTTAACATGGACAAGACAGACTCAATTCAGAAAATCATAAGGGAGTAGAATAATGATAAATAAGGATCTAAAAACTTGTTCCCACCTGTTATAAATGATCATGAGCCAACTCAAAATCCAAAGATTTATTTAACAATTTCAAAAATCAATTTTGAAAATGCCACGATAAATCAGGACAACATCCATCGAATGTTGGGTGGACCACCTGGCAGCAACAATGGTGCTTTCAGGTATGGCCACCCATTTGGAGTCCCAAGGCAGGAACTTTATACGCTTTTTCCTGCCCTGAGGCAAGAACACGACTTTGCGTAAAAGCACAACTTCGTGTAGAACTTGCGGCTTGTGTAGAACTCGCTGTTTGTGTAGAACTTGCGGGTTGTGCATTCCTCAGAGGATGTTTTTTTTTGAAAGGATTTCCTGAAGGGTTGAAAAGAAGTCCAAAGAGTCATCGAATCTTTTGTGGGAANTAAAAAAAGACTTTGGAATTCTCAGACACGCCCCTCGGACTGTGTCCAAGCGTCCGGGTTTTTTTAATTCCAGTGTATAATTTTCCATATACAATCTTTGATACACAGATTTTATAGACTACATCTATTGCACCACCCTTCCATCTTCTCAGGTTCAACTTGGGTCTGATTTTGCTATCTTCTCCCTTTGATCAGCATAAGGGGATAGGAAATGGGGATTGTGGTCTGTTCATAAAATTTTGTCTCTGCCACTACTTCCTCATCATGCTCTTGCCCTGCTCTGGCATGGGGTCCCACCAGGGAGACAGTTCAGAAGACAGTTTTGCACAAACTTCTCCAGTGTGGATCCTTCTCAAGACTGTATTTCTTCATGAACTTCTCCAGTGTGGGTCTCTTCCACTGGATGCAGTTTTTTGGGTCCACTGCAGATATCTACTCCCATGGACCTCCACGGACTGCAGGGGTACAGTCTTGCCTCACCATGGTCTTTACCAGTGCCTACAGGGGAATTTCAGTTCTGGGGCCTGGAACTGGATCTGTCTTGGAATCTGATGAAGCTCACTGTATCAGACATGGCAGCAGCTTTTGGCAGCTTCTCACAGAACCCATGCCTGTAGTACCCTCACTACCAGGGCATTGCCACATGAACTCGGTATAGAGAAACAAGGAAAATTAAGGCTGCTAGGGAAGCCTGTGATGGAAAAAAACATAGAGGTGTGTGGAGCAGCTGAAATGAAGAGGTGCTTCACTTTGTGGGAATGGTCATTGCCTTTTTTAAGGTTAACAGATTTTATAGGACAATGTCCACTTTTGAGCTCAGAAACTCACATTTCTTTTCCTGGATAACACTGGAAGAGACCATCAAAAATATATCTCTGTGGCCAGCTTTGAAAATCTGTACAGTTTGCCCCAGGTTTATGCATTAAACCTTTTATTTTAAATACACATAAGCATAAAAATCCAGCACAAAATTAACAAAACAAAACACACAAAATTGTAAAACCACTATAAAGCTTGCAAATTATTTATAGGATGACTTACTGAAATCCTTTCTTCCTTTTCTTTTTGTATGACTGTAGGCCTTTGTTTTTGTAGGCCTTTAAGCATTTAATTAACTCTCTAAGGGCTTTAATACTTGAATGGTCTCTGTCATAAAATATTTAACACATCAATGCTTGCCTTTTTATGCTTTGATTAATTACTGCATTTCCTTAATTAGTTTAACTGTAAGGTTAAAATAAAGGTAAAACATCTACATAGTAACAAATCTGAGATCTAAAGGAATGTTTTGTTACTCCTGAAGATAATAATCCTGTTCATGGATTGATTGAATTATAGCTGTCCAGTACCTTAATAATTTTTGCATTTACTGCCTTGTGAATACCTAGTAAAATTACAGGATCATAAGCTAAAACAGAACATGATTTTTAGATGATCATCTTTATAGGTGTCATAATGTTTTATAAATTTAATTAGAACTGATAATATTATAACTAAAATTCAGACACAAATATTAAATATAATGAATATTCGAATGAAAATACAATTTCCAAGGTGTTTAGCTAATATAGCTCATAATAGGAAAAGTCTTTGCTAGTAAACACTTCACTTGTACATAGAGTTTGGTTATAGTCCAACTACATGATATATGAAATAGTTACAATAGAGCTTCAAATCCAAATTATTTGTAGACATTAAAATTGGTACTTTCACTGCAAAAATTGAACCAATGATCTTGTTTCACATGTAACTAACTATGTAGCAGGAAATGCAACAAGGAAAAGCTGGAATTCTCAGCACAGAGAAACTGAAACCAAAATGCAAATTCTTTCTTTTCCCTAAAAATATTGATTTCTCAGAGCCAGTATTGGATACAGCAATCCTAGGAAGCCAGTGTAGCCACTGGTTGTGCTGTATCAATATGCTGGATCTAGAACATCTAGCTCTAGAGCTGTAATTCTCAGTGTTTTATCCTCAAACACTAACACAAAGAGAAAATGCCATTTTCCTAAACCAGCTATGGTACAGAGTTGGTCTTAATCTAGAGCAGCTGGAGATATGACAAACCGTCTCTGCTCATGACAAAACTTAGTTTTGAAAAAGTACAGTCCACTAAAACTGAAAGTCAGAATTAAAAAAAAAAAAAAAAAAAAAAAAAAAAAAAAAAAAAAAAAAAAAAAAAAAAAAGAGAGAGAGAGAAGTAAATCCCATAAAATATTGAAAACATAAAAGAAGACAATTAGTTGAATAACTAAAATTATTTTTAAAGGGAAATACTTTCAGGCTGAAAGCTATACTTGGGAGTTTTTACAAAATGGGTTTCCTTACCTAATTAGTGGGTAATTTGACTGTCAGGTATTGTTTTCCAAAACTTTTCAACTACTTAATTTTGATCTAGAAGTCATATCACTCAGAGACAAAAATGTTTTTTGTGGTCACTATGTGCATAAAAAATTGTAGATGGAGAATTTAAGGATACACAATACACTTAACCCAAATATTCCCAGGCCAGGGCTGTGCTGCGTGGGGCTGTGGATCCAGTGTGGCTCTCAGGGTCACAAACCTTGTGCTGCACAGTCCCATGGCTGCAAGTTAACCTCAGCCACCTTACTGCAACAGGCAGCTCTCACTCCATACCTCTGGAGATCATGCCAGTGGTGTTGATGCCTTAAGTTTTAGTTTTCATGTTAGCAGATTCTGTGCTGCCTAGGGATGTAGTTCTGAGCTTCATATTAAGTGGCAGTAAGCTCTCTTCACAGAGTAGGTAGACAAAACAAATCCTTTTGCTGTGAAGAACCAAGGACACCTTTCAGGCCCAAAAGCATAAACAATGGTGAACTGAAGGGAGGAACAAGAAGGATGAGACCTCACAACCTGAAGCTGTAATTGGACAATTGAACCCCAACAGGCAAATGGACCAAAACTTATAAAAGTTCTCTGTTTCAGGTCAGCCTTCCAAGGCAACAGTGTGGCCTTGCCTTTATCAAAAAGCTCAGCAAGAAGTTATTGTAACATATTCCTCTTTAACTGTAAAAGTGATGAATAAAGTTTTTTCTTTGTAAAGAAAATCTTATAATAGCTCAGCTGACCAACAGAGGAAAAGCTGTTATGGATAGGGTTTTCATGGCACACTGAACATGGGTCAGAGTGTCTTTAATGTTACACTGCTCAGGGCTCCAAGCATATAAAGGTATTTATATCACCTGTGCTATTTTCTTACAATTTTAGCGGTAATGAAAGGCATTTTAAATTATAACTTACAAGTCTAAGTGCCTATCTTGCTGGGACCATAGTTAACCCTCTCCTCCCAGTGCAAAACAAACCCCTGGATCAAATTAATTTAATTTCTTTTTAATCTTGTATCCTTCTGTGAATAAAGGTCTTATAAATTCATATCTAAAAATTAATTCTCAGTCTCAGCCACCTCTACAGGTATAATTTCCATCTTCTTGTTATCATATTTATCCCTTTCTCGTGTCATCCTACTCGGGTGTCGGTTAAGGCATGTCCTTCCTCCCTTTTCTCTTGTGCTTCTTCAGGGTGATAAATTACAGAAAACTATTGTGCATGGTTACTTCCTAAGGGCATGTGAAACAAAAAGCCTATAAACTTTATTTTTGCTTAGCAACTGAAATTGCACAACCCTTTTATTCCAACTTCTCTCTGGTTCTTGAACCCCTTACTGTTAAAGTTAGTCTGTAAAGGTTTTCAGCAGAACTTGTCAGCCAGAGTATGTACTCCATAGAGGAACTAAAGACCTACTTTCCACTGCAACAATGATATTTGATCTTTCATGTATCTATTATTCCTCTCACCTGTATTGTCTAAACTCTGGAAAACATGAGACAATGTCTGGCTTGAGTGACACTATCTTCCAACAGACACATTTTCAGTCTTCTTTTTTTTCCTGATGATGACCAGTTATCAAGTCCATTCACTTTTCTTTCCAGAACAAAAATCTGTTATATGTTAATATATAATACATGTATAAACATGTATATAATACAATGTACATAATGGTTCAATACTAGTGGCTTAGTGCTCAGGTAGGTTATAGCTTAGTATAGGAAATAAACACAAAAGTTGTAAGAAAGGAAATTGGGCTAATCGTTATTTACTTTTACATTAGGCAGCAATTTATCCAGCACTTTTAATATTGCTTGATTTCAGCACTGTTATGAGTTGTACTGTGTCTTGCTACAGGCAATAATTTTCATTTCAGATGAGGTATCATATATACACGAAGTCAGCACTGTATTAGCATAACAAATGATAGTGCAAAAAGGAACGTGTCATTGGCATGTGCTCCTTAAACTGTTTTATTGAAGAAGTTTAGCTAAAGCAATTTATGATTTTAAAATAGTCATCATAATTCATATTAAAATATTAGGAATGCTTTTAGCTTTTCCAACCTGCATTCACTTTCAGAAATTCCTGACCAGATTTTCCTGTGTATCCTGATTCCATCCAAATAGAATCATTAAGTGGTGACACATTTATTTTCAGGTTTTGAAATTAACATTGCTTTAAAGAATAATTTCAAAAAAATAATATCATGTATGAACCTTTCTAATTACATAGGTTCTCCACTATATGTGTGTGTATAGATATAGATATAGATACAGATACAGATATAGATATAGATATAGATATAGATGATATAGATATAGATGTAGATATAGATATAGATATAGATATATAATTTAAAGTGAAACGTCAGATTACTCATGAGTTTCCTGTGGTACTTTTAATGGTCATGATTATATTTTTCGAGGAGGCAGTTCTTTTCAATATTTTTAGATTTTTTTTTAAATCATTTTTTTTTAAATCATTAAATCATTAAATCAAAAAGAATTCCAAGACCATTGAGTCCAACCCTTGACCAAATACCACAATATCAACTGAACCACAGCACTAAATATGACATCCAGTTATTTCTAGAACACTTCCAGGGATGAAGACTGCCTGAGCAGCCCGTTCCAATGCCTGAATATCTTTTCTCTGAAGAAATTGTTCCTGTTGTCCAAACTGAATTTCTCTTGGCACAGCCTTCGACTATGTCCTTTTGTCCTGCCACTGATTGCCTGGGAAAAGAAGGCTGATTTCCACCTGGTGACATCCTCATTTCAGGCAGTCATAGGAAGTGATATAGTCTCCACTGAACTTGCCCCAGACTCAAGAAATCTACCTCCCTCAGACACTTCTTATATGACTTACTCCTGTCTCTAGTAACCAGAAAGTAATTAGGCGTTGTGGAAGGATTTAATCAGGTATGCTGGAACCAATCTCTAAGCAAAAGCCATGTTAACATCTTACCTTACTGTGCTATAATTTGAGTATTGGAACAGGATGCAGTACAGAAGAAATATGCACTCACTTAAAGAATTTTTTTCTCTCCTTCAGGTGAGCTAAGTGTGGTAAGGTGATGACTTTCTGCACATTGAGAGTGGAGAGCCAGTGCATTGATTATCTGCTGATGAAGGTCCAACAGCTGCAGTCTGCACACACAGAAGGAACAGTTCTCAGCTCTGTTTGGTGAGTTGAAAGAAGTAGAATTGAACTGTTAGCAGCAATTGAGCAACAAAGGAAGAAGTAACAGGACTATTTGAAGCATATTAGGAAAATGGTGTAGTATTGATCGTTATCAATATGTCAAGTGGTGGTGAGACCTTCTTTTATGTTTATAGGCTAATGATATTACATGAAAATATGATGAACTTAAGACTGCCACCACAGCAGAGTCATCCTTGACTATTTATTACAGTTACAATAATTCTGATTGTGGTAGGTTGACTCAGCACCTATCCAAATGCTCCCCTGTTTTCCTGTCAGGGTTGGGGAGACATCTGAAAGGACAAATATGGGAAAACTCATGTGTTGAAATAAAGGCAGTTTAATAAATGCAGAAAAAAGGGGTAAATAGCCCCCAAACAAATGATTGAAGCAATCACTCACCACACTGTACCAGCAGATTGATGTCCATCCAGACTGGACACAAAAAATTGCTTTCAGCTGAAATTGCTGAGTGTAACATTATGGCATGGAATATTTTGGACTGACTGGCTCAGCTCAGTCTTTCACAACTTTTTGCCAACCCTATGCTTTCTCATGAGAGGGCAATGTGAGAAATGGAGAAGGACTCAATACTGTGCAAACAGTGTTCAGCAATAGCTGAAATATTGGTGCTATCAATATTGGTTTTGTCACAAATAGTCACACAACATTATGTGGACTAATAGAAAGAAAATTAACTCAGTCCCATCCATACAGTGCACTAATTTAAAATCCTACTTGAGATATGTTTCACTTACACTACTTTTACCCAAGTCTAAAGATATGTCAATAATAGTCTTTAAATTTCTAAATTATTTAAGAGTTTTGATTGAAAATGCAGCTATCTTGATGTCATATATTGGGGGATTCCCAATGCATTTGACATAATGCCAAAGAGTGTTTTCAATAAAGTACTTAGAAAATGACAGTAAAAGTAATAACAGGAAATACAAGTATTAAAAACATAAAACAATGATAAACATAAACCATTCATTAGGAGAAGATATGAAAATTTAGAATTTTGTTATACACTCCATGTTTCAAATGTGTTCAGACAAAAATAGATGAATTTTTTTATGTACAGTGAAATTCTGGTTGTTTCTTTTAGATTCCACTCATACTGATTCTTTTCTCTTTTAGATTCTTTCCTATCAGGCTCCTGACCTTGGTTTTGTTTGTAATTGGGTTAAAGAATTTTATCAAAACCATGGAATGCTTAGTAAATGTGTATACAAATTTGCTGTGTTTTTTTACTTTACTATTATACCCATTTAGTGACATCTTAGCAATATTTACAAAATTATTGAACAGAGACAAACACACTTTACTATATATATGTCCCAGTAAAAGACACTAATATTCAGGTAATTACTGTTTTTCTTCCAGTAAAGCCTAGTTTCAGAAAGGTGACAAAACACCTAGCTAGAACAAATTTATCTGAAAGGGCAGGTAGTTAAGGTTACTATTATGCAGACATGTTTGTTTGTCTTCTCAGATATGCCAGCAGTGACCTTTTCAGCATTCCCATTGCATATTTTATCAAACACTGTCTCAACTCTTATGAGAGCTAGCTCATAAGCACAGGCTATGAATTCAAAGCTTTTCAGTTTTGAAGGTGGGAGTCTAGTACAGCCTAATGCAGCTTTCAGCATGCTGAAGAGAACTGATGGTATTCACTTTCCTGAGGCCCAAAACTCTGCAGACCAGCATTATCTAGAATCCAATGGAAAATTGTACCAGGACACTGAGGGTACGCAAAATAAATAAATCCTGTGAGTCTGGAACATGCTTATCTGGACATTTATCATATTTTGAAGTGAGTATTTAATGTTAAAATGCATTAACCTGAAAGAACGGAAGTTTCTGAGACTTTTAACCTTTCATTTTCTGCCAAAATATTGAAGTAAATCTCTTTTTTAATAATTAAAATTAAATCTCTGCATTTTCGTCAACCTTTCTAAAGAGATAATGAACATTTTCTAATTGGATGTAATTCTGCCAACACTGATTCATATCATTGCACCTACTCAAAGAGAGTACTGTTTCAAAGCATGAAAACACTAGCACTCTTCAAAGAATGAATTGAACGAGGTTTTGGTATTTGGTTTTAATTGGCTGGTTAGATTTTTTAACATCTCTTACTACTGTCATCTGGTTCAATCATTTCAAATAGTTGATTTTTTTTTTTTTCCCCTGAAATGGTTCATTTAGAGTGGATTACCTAACATAAAATGTTTGTGGGAGTGGTAAAGTCCTAAAACAGTTAGAGATGATAGAAAAATAGCACCACAACAACAATGATAAAGCATTGCTTATGTTATTACCTAGATCTTTTATGCTTAATTATGAAATTAATTTCAAAAGGGTTTGAACAATCAAACTTAAAAATAATAATAAAAAGCTGCTAATACACGAAATAAATGATCTATATGAAATATGAAAAAATACAGGGAAATCACAGTCAAGCAAATTGTATTGTTAGATGATTTCTTTTCACATACAGCTGGCAAATTATGATTGTTGTACTGTGAGCTAATGACAATTATATGTACTCATGGCATTTTATTTTGAACATGCTATTTTGAACTGTATGTATCGCTATGTCACTGACAGGGACTTTTTGCCCATTTCTTTACTAGTACAACCATTTTTATGAGTGTGCTTACAATTTCCTGAAACATAAAGTTTTGTACAGTTTGTATGATCCAGGATGGACAAAAATGTAGGTAATAAATATATTACCAAGGATTGTTGGTAATCATAGTGATATAGTTTTTGCAATTCCCCTTACGTTTTCTGCATTCTGAATTTGTGGGACACTGATAAGTTTAGTTCATTCAGACATTCTTATAGGGTCTGAAAGGAAACTCATATGTGGTCTTGGTGTGAAAATAGATGCTTTTTTTTGATATTTGACTTTGAGCCTGTAGAACTTATATATGTCCCTTTTTCTGCTCCGTTGCTCATTTACACATTTTAATTTCTATAGGATCCCTTAAAAAAATTTAATAGATGCATATCTCTCATCACCTTATTCCACTCCATTGCCTTCTTATTATCTTACTAATTGATTACTTGTTGGGTATATAACTGAGGCAAAGCCTTATAACATTTCATCTCCTTCTTTTATGTTAGATGCAAATTAGGGCACTAAAACATATTTCACCATATCAGAACCAGTCTTTAAAGAACTAGTGAAATGTGCTGGCCTCTTTGACCTTCGTGGAGATGAATTTCATCTACTTTTATACCCTATAGAGAAAACATGCAGAGACAACAGAATTACTCTCACCAAAGTAATATATTGTTATTATATTTAACAAAGAGAAAAATTTAAGAAGCTTTTTGGTGTTGTATGATGAATTAATTCCTCCTGTACAATCAGTCATTTGTCCTTTTAGTGAGGTATCACATGTGCAATTAGTGTCAGTTTCATTACACTAGAAATTTCCTTTATATGGGTTACCAGCGCTGTAAATGCACTCAACTGATTCAGAAGTTCCACAAAGGTCAAGAGACATCATCCTTGAAGAGACAAAGCAATGGTGGGTTTGGTAAAATTAAAATATGACACATAACATTGTAATTTGTGACTCAATAAAGTCTTACTTACTAGCCAGATATGTACTTTGTTTGAATTTAGTGTTAACTCACTAGCATGTGTCCACCCCAGGTGAAAGAATAAACAAACCCTTTCAAGGAACAGACTGCTATGACTTCCTGCTAAGAATTTTAGAATTTGTTTTGAGAATACTGTAAGGGTTCAGAATGTACTGAAAAAAACTTTCTGAGTCCACTAATTTTTTTTTGTGACCTTGTAAAAAGTACTTTGACATTTTAATTTCTGTTTTCAGAATGCATTCACAGAATCTTCTCCACCTGTATTTGACAAGAATGTAAGTTTAAGGGATCTTACTTTCTCTTATCCAAACTTGTACATCACCAATATAATTAACCTTAGAGAACTAAATGGTGTTTTAATTGAACTATAAAGAATAAAAAGATAAGAAAACAGGAAAAAATTATATTACAAGAGAAGCAAATATTTTATTAGAAAAAATATATGTGCAACTTATGCCTACAAAGTAAAAATAGACATTAGATAAAGTAGATAAAGATCTACTTTATTGGCCACATTAATTTCTTTTGTGCTCAATTATTGAAAATCTATCCATTTTCTCGGAGTACATGTCTAATGCAACCACCCATCTGGTTTTTTGCCTTTTCACATTTTATGATTACACAAGTTTTTATAATTGGTTCTAGATGCTGGATTGTACATTTTAGAGGATTTCTACTTTTGAGAGCATGTGTAAGAACATGTACTTCAGCCTAAAAGTCATAAAAAGTCTCTTCTATGATTTCATAGGTTTTTGAGAATTAGTTTAAATATAGACAAAATCTGGAGCTGACCATATAGGAAAACAGAGAAGACACTTACACTATAATTTACAATAGGTGATATTCAATTTTTTCAGTTCATATTTTCAGAAAGATAAGAGCTTTCAAGCTCCATTTTTTCCTCTCATTCTTTAACACTGGTCATTAGGCTGTAAACAACCTGATCATAAGGTCCTGGGCCTATACCCCCATCCTATCACAACACCACATGTATCTGCAGGCTTAAAACATGACCTCTCTTAAATTTTTAACAATTATGTCTCCCACTAGTAATATCATTTTGGTAATTGGCTGTGGGCACTGACCACACTTCTGTGGTAGATTCCTAACATTTCCAATGCAATAATTGCCGGCTACTGCAGTGCTGGAAAGGAAAGATCTTTGATTTTGATGTAGTGAATGTAAGATATTTCGGTGATCTGACAACCTTATTTTCTTTTGATATTGCTGAAAACACAGTGGGTTAGCCTGAAAATGTCTCCCAAATATACAGATCTAAGACCAGGTAAACAAAACTTAATATTCCCCAAAAAAGATAATTACAATACCCATTTCTATGTGAAAGACCAGCTTTGTCATTTGTAACAGCTGTTATTGGTCCAAATACAGGGCTTACTGTTCGCTCTTTTTTATGTGTTTAAGTGGATATATACATATTTCCAAGATTCCAGTTCTAATTAACTTCTGCTTATGTATGTTTCCCAGTATGTTCTCTTGCTTTTCACTGTAATTGCACTTAAAATTAATTGAGCACTTCTGCTGTCAGTTGCTGCTTGGAGTGCATGAGAGGATAAATTTTTTTTGCTTTTGACCTGTCTTTGCTATTCACTGTCTTCATAGGTCAGACAAAACATGAAATTAGAATTAAAATTATATTAATTTACTTATCATGCAAGTGTTAAGAAGCTTATTACACCTTCAAAATATATTTTTGGAGATACAGAGTAAAAGAAAACCCTAAAAATGTTGTTTCTTTTTAACTAAAATAACAAAAAAATTAGAAACATAACCTTATTTATTTTTTATTATAAGTCTATTTAAGGTGCTAAATCAGACACTGGTAACTTAAAAATACACTTGGAAAAACTTTTGTGTATGTGAAATCATTGCTGTTTTAGGATTTGTATTTCTTCTCTAACCTTCAATATACATGAAAAAATAAAACTTGTACTAAAATTTACTTCAGATGCAGTATCTTTATCAAAGGAATTCAGTATCGATGAGACCATAGCACATCCTTAAAAGTGTACACTTATGAGTGTATTTTGTATAAGTGCATTTTGCAGCAAACAAGATTTTACCTGATTTTCCTTGTGTTATAATTTAAACCCAGTACTTCAAATACTCTTTTATTTACTAATGTAGATTTCTTCTTCATAAGAGACTGAAAGTTGTCTGTACTTTTGATGGCAGGGATACCCTGGGGAAAGCAGTTGTTGTGGAGAGACTTAACAGCAGTAAAGTGAAATGCCTGTCCTGCTTCTAGCTTTGGGACAAATTTGTGCAAGAAAAGATTGAGTGGTACAATGGGCTGATGGTCTGGTACTAGTAATGAATTTTAGAAAGCCCAATTCATGGCCTAAAATCCTAATACAGAAAATGAGAAAAAATAAGTCAGGAAATTAAAACACTTCCTTTATATATGATATGAACCAAAAAAACCCCAAACAAAACAAAACAAAAACAAACAAACAAACCACAAAAAAACAAAACAAAACCAAAAAAACCCACAAAAAAAACCCCCACTTTGAATTATACAATGATTTGGGGTGGAAAAGGACTTTTAAAATCAGCTAGATCCAAATCCCTGCTATGGGCAGGATATAAGTTTATGAATGGAAGTTTTATTTTCACCACACAGCCAGAACATGACTGAAGTCATGTTGGCTATATCTAACTGTAGAAAACAGTGAAATGAGCTTATATTTCCTCTGCTCTCTAAGATCAGAAATACATTAGGAACAAGATAATTCTATACTTTTTCTTGATGCTTCTTTATGCTTTGTTAAGACTCTTTTTTTGCGAACTTCTCTGGAATGTTTTTAATTTTTATATATGTCTGAGGGTTGTACTGAACTGTACTGAATCCCAAAGTTGTTGTAAAGTGTCTGATGTCATTATTTACTTCCCTTGAGGACTTTTTCCACATTAATGAATCTCTTTAAAAGTATGGGCATTTTTCAGGCATGTTTTTGGACAGGTTCTGCTTAAGCAAGGAAATCTCGGAAGATGACTCTTAACATTTCTTTTTGGTTGCATGGTTTGATCCTCATTTTTATGATCTAAGATTTTTGGGGAGAGTTCAGAAGAAACTGAGCTGGGTACAGTGGATATACCTTGGTTGCTCTAATTAGAACACATAGCAGATAAAAAATGAGGCTTTGGCACATTTGTTTATTCTCCTTGGGGAAAAAAGAGAAATAAGAAACATCTGAACTCTTAAGACATGTCAATACATATCCGTTGTTTGCTTTTTCCCATACATATTCCTGCACTGAAAAAAAAATCCTTCCAGGTCCTGAAGAACATATCATGAGAACACTAAAATTTCTTGGTGTCATTTTTAGAATGAAATAGCAACTACTTTTCTGTATGGATGTGGTAGTACGGCAGATATTAATCAAGGTTGAGTTTTGTTTCAAGCTTGCACTGGGAGCCACATGTAGCTGTCATGGCTAAAAATAAGTAATTACTGCTCATCTTAGGAAGAAAAAGTAGGAAAGATGTCATCATGACAACCCCTTGTGTCTGATGGCTGCAAATGATGGTTTTGCCTCTGTTAGTCTCCTAATTTTGCTAAGGTTTGGGAAGACCTTTGGTCTTCAGAGGCTACACTTCCTGAGCTTCACTGTTTCAAGCTAAATAGTTTTCTAAATTAAATTCTATAATTTTTTTCAATTAATTCTAAGTAACTTTTTAGAACAGATTCATGTTATTTGCTTCTAGTATTCTGTAGGAAAAAATCCCTGGAGAATATTTAATCTCAGAGGATTCTTGTCAGAGACATGCATATCATATAATTCACCTGGGAAGAAACAGTGGTCTGCATGTTGTGCTGACTGAGGGACCTGGGATGCCACAGACAGCAAGAAGCACTCAGCGACACAGTAAAAAGGGGTGCAATTAATCATCTGGATAAACCTCTGTGCTGAATGCTTTAGAAAACTGTATATCAATTGTCATATACAGACAGAAGTAAGATGTATTTCTAGAGGAAAAAATATCAATTATATGAGTTGAATAGAGCAGATTAATTGTTTATTATCATTTTTGTGTGAAAACATATGGTATAGGAAAAGAAATTATGTGTTATATGTCCATTTTTAGGCTTGGCATAAGTAAAGCCAGAAAATTGTAATTTGCTTATATTTTTCTCTGTAGATTTATTTTCTTTTGCAACTCTGACAGATTGACCATAAACCTGAGCAGCCAAGAAAGTGTCACAAATATGAACAATAGCACACAGACTAAATTTTTAAAAGCATTTGATTTCCCTTGGAAAAAATGGGAAATAGTTCTTGATTCTAATGCTCAGCAGATACACTTAGGAAGAAACTTTTACTATTGCCATTTTAAGTTGATGGTCAGAGTACCATGAAAAAATGCTTAGGTTAGCCATGTGAAGCATAGGGAGAGAGGTGTACTTTAGAATATGATTCACATCTCCTAGGGTGCAAAGTAGGAAATGGTGAAAAGAATAGATCCATTGGAAATTTGGATATTTTCAAGATCTAGAAATTGAATACTAACCCTGAGAAAGTGAAAATGTGTTTTGCATCTGTGTTCAGGAGAGGAAAGACTCTATACTGTGTAGTCTACAAATTTTGATAGCCATGGCACATTTAGCCATGAACATTTTAGGTCCATGGTTGTGGCATTATGGAGCTTATAGTTCGTGTGAGCTAAGGATAAAGCCATGGTTTCTGGTGGTACAAACACTTCGAAAGTTATGAATATGTGATGATTATTCTACTAAATCACACAATGAAAATGAGAAATACTTGTAGCAAGGCCACAACTGGAATTGTGGTAGAAATATTAGTCTGGATAACAGAGTGAAGAAGCATGGAAAGAGTGGACAGATGCTGTACTCAGGTATGAAGCATTGTACATCAAGCTCTCTCTGATTCCAATTTCTCATCAAATATTGGCAGAGTTACTTCTGACTGCCTTAGGATCTTTCTTGCTATTGATGTTGTCAGGTTTGCCCAAGACTAGGACTATGCACTAGTCAAAACTCTCCATGTACTAAAAGCCAGGCTCAAGCACTAGTCCAAGCAGGTAAAGGTAAGGTACCAAGTGACTAAAAAAATGCATCAGGAGGAAAAACCAGGAGTTGTAGGTCCTTTCCACCAATATTACCAAAGCATGGTAAATAGTGTTCTCTCTATTTCTTTTCCTTAAATAAACATTAACCAAATATGCTTATTATCCAGTTCAATTTTTTTTTTTTTTTCTGAGAGATTCAAAACAAAGCAATTTATTATAAAAAATCATTGTTTCTAGCAAGAGAAAGATTTGTCAACAGATGATACATTTTCGTCCCCTGCAGACGCTGGCTAGACTGCTAGACTGATAATTTTTCAAAAGAACTAATCATCACACATATTTGAGAACAAATTTTTTTTTTTTTTTTTGGAGGCCTTTACAAGAGGCAGTATTCTATTCACGTCTGATGAAATTTACACCTTTTATGGACCAAATACAATCTGTATTTGGTGTTATTTTACAAGTTTTCAGAAAGCTGTATGTTATATCTCAGACATTCCATGTAAACAAAACAAAACCAACAGCAAGTAAGAAAAAACAAGTCCCAAGTCCTCCTGCCCCCCTGGAAAATCCCAACAGCCCATCACTGTTTTAAAGATTGTAATTGGGATAATTTATATCATGTATTCTGTAACTCATCTGCTTACAGCTAGCATCTAAAGTCTTTTATGTGACATAGTAGTCAGGACTTTGAACACTTTTGCTTATATGCTCTGCCTCTGTAGGCACAGGACTTCAGAATGAATAACACTGTAACAGAAAATTGCCAAGAGAAATGTTAATAGGCTCTAGAGGTTAGTTTAAATATCATTGTGACTTCAACTGTTGCTAAATGTGTAGTTTATTTATAGTACGCATGTACCTATAATACAAAACACATGGGCATTACTTAGAAATCTGTAACTGGCATCCATTAAAGCATTACATAAAAATTTAATGGGCTTACTATATTTAATGTATATTCAATATCTGAATAAGACTTCAAATGGAGCATTTTTCAAGTAAGTTTTGTTTTCTGCATGAAAAAGTTGTGAACTCTGGGTTTTAATATCTGGAAATGGGGTTGTTTATTATGCTATAAAATGCATGTGTATTTTAATTTCAAGGCCCATTACAAAAAGCAAGAGAATGCAACTAGCCGTGTAGTGTCTCTAGCTGTAGGCTGCAGATTTTTTTTTTTTTTTGACATATAAATGTCCAAAGATCACACCAAAATAGTGTATAAAGTATTTTACACTTGAAACATTACTAAGCATCAAAGTGGTGAAATGGATTTGTATTATCCAGATGTCTGGTAATATCTAATCTTTTTACATCATTTATATACATAGTTTATATACTATACAAAGTTTACATGAAATTCTTCCTTAGTCTGAACTTCATTGCTTGGAACCTTTACGAGTTTGGTTGTGGTTTTTTGTTGTTGTTGTTGTTGTTGTTGTTGTTGTTGTTGTTTTGCTGTTTTGTTGTTGTTTTGTTGTTTTTGGTTGTTGTTTTTTTGCTTGTTTGTATTTTAACTTCTTATTGGCCTTTATATAATTAATTTTCCACATTTTTCCTCTTTCTTAATAATTTAAAGAGAAGCCTCTTCTCAGAGAATCTCTTGCAAGACAGTAGAAATCAATAATATTATCAAAATTAATCTAGGCAAAGATTAAAAGGGAGTGTCTTTTTTTTTTTTTTTTTCTTGTATTTTTTTCAGTATTCAACTGGGAGGATATAAGTAACATGGCTTAAAATACGACTGGTAAGAAAAAAAGCAGGATGAACACGTAATTGTTAGTGTTGTCAAAGATCCTAAGTAAATGCATAGCAAATATATTTATGTTTTCATACATTTGACTTTGCAATGCAGATAGAAAAAGAAAGTACTTGTTATATCCATACAAACATTTTTATTTCAAAATCTAAGCTTATGGTTCTTGATCATTGGCAAAAAAGAGCCCAAACAATTATTTGATCTTTGTATTCTGTTTAAGTGGGACACAAAGACTAACTACGGAAGTATAAAAAATTACTCATAATTCTATCACAATTCTCTTTTTCAAGTGAAAAAGAGAAAAGAAAAAAAAAGAAAGAGAAAGGAAAAGAAGTAGAGAACTTGCCTCTGATTTATGTTTTCAAGATTCTTAGATTCTGTTTGAACCAAATATTTAAGCTCTGAAATTAAGACTTAATGGATCTGGAGGTGTTCTGTATAAAAGAATGGTAAATCTTACATAATTTACTTCCTATTAACAATGTCAAATCAAACCATTGACAGATGGTAGTCAGCCTAGCTAATTTTATTATTATTTTTTCAAGCATCTAGTGCATCAATTTTAATTAATTCATGCTCCAACCCAAATAATGGTCACTAGACTTTATTGCAAATATAACCCTGAATTACTGCACTGGTTGATGAGGGAAGGGCAACCAAAATCATCTGCATGGACTTTTGCAAAACATTTGACACCGTCCTGTGACGTCCTCTTTTTGAAACTGGAAAATAATGGTTTTGACAATGGTTCACTGGATGGATAAGGAATTGACTGGATAGCTGCACACAAGGAATTGCAGTCAGTAGCAGGATGTCCTAACAGAGAGCAAATGTCCAAATGATGAGTGGTGTCCCTCGGAGGTCAGTACTGGGACAGGTGCTGCTCGGCATTTGTCAGCAACATGGGATTGAGGGCACCATTAGCAAGTTCACAATGGACACCAAGTTAGGTGGTGTACTCAACACACTGGAGGGAAGGAATGCCATTCAAAAGGGACCTTGAAAGGCTTGAGAGGCGCGCATGTGCAAAACCCTTGAAGAACAAGGCCAAGTGTAAGGTCCTGCATCTCGGAGAGGACATTTCTGTGCACAAATACATGCTGGCCAGAGAAGAGTGAGAGCAGCCTTTCAGAGAAAGCTCAAGATATTCATCACAACACACTTGCAGCCCAGAAACCACATCCTAGACTACATCAAAATAAGTATGAGCAGCAGGCTGATTTTCCTCTTCTGCACTGCTCTTCTCTGCTCTGCTTTGTTCTGGTGAGACCCCACCTGCAGTACTGTATCCAGCTCCCAGACATCCAAGATAAGAAGGATATGGGGTTGCTGGACTGAGTCTAGAAGATCATGAGAAGACTCTAGAAATGAGTCTGATCATGAAGATGATCAGAAGTCTAGAACACCTCTTCTTTGATAACAGGCTGAGAGCACTGAGGTTATTCAGCATTGAGAATACTCCAAAGAGGTCATATATCATCCTCCCAATACCTAAAGAAGGCAGAGAAGAATGCTGGAGATGGGCTTTATATCTGGGCATGGAGTTATAGGATAAGAGGTAGTGGCTTTAAAATGAAAGAAAATATGTTTCATTTCAATGTTAAAAAGAAATTCTTCACTGTTGAGGATGATGAGACTCTGAAATTTTTGGCCAGAGAAGTCACGGATGCCCAGTTCTTATCCTTGGAAGTGTTCAAGTTCAGGCTGGATGGGGCCCTGAGAAACCTGACCTAGTGATACCTGATCATGGCAGGGGTCTTGGAGCTAGGTGATCTTCAAGGTTCTTTCCCATACCCTTAGATTCTAAGATTCTATGACATTTTGGATCAGAATAAATTAGAGGGGAAATTACAGCTAATTATACTGTTATAATTTAGTGACTGCTGATTTTGGCAAACCATTGGTCTGGACTACAGGTTTTATAGGTGACTGAAAATATATTTCTCTCTGAAAAAGTGTCTTGTCATATGTAAAAATAGTTAAAAAGCATTTTCTTACAACCATGAAAAAAAATCTGTTACAAAATTTTTCAGTTTCTGAAGTTACAACAGGGCTAAAACTTTAGGAAGGGGACTAAACACAGTCCACAGAAAATAACTTTTTCATCATATTTCCATCATTCTAAGTTGTGACTGACATTTTCCATACAGGCCTGAGAACAGATACCTGAATGTATAATATCTGTAAGAGTATTGAAGAAATACTTGACTTTTAGTCAGAGTTCACAACAACTCCATAAGTTGACCTCATGTTGTGGTTTAGGTTTGTTTATCCGAGTCACGGCACCATTTATTTGGTGGTTTCACATTTGCTGAATTTTGTTTGCTAACGGGGAGATAGGATTTCATGAAAAAAAAAAAAAAAACAAAAAAAACCAACAAAAC
>VXBN01004091.1:186116-206813 GCA_013397395.1 Sinosuthora webbiana
TTGATACTTCCAACAAAATGTATGATGTTTTACAGATATTTTTAAGCATCTTCCTAAGCAGAAATAAGTGAATTAATTAAAAAAAAATCAGAATTTCTAATATTTTGTAATTATGGACAATACACAGAGACAGTTTTAGTAACTTTTTTATTTATTTTATTTTATTNATTTCTATAGGGAAGAAATAACTAAGAGGAACATCCTCTTAAATCAAAAACTGGAATATTTGTTTTACTAGGCATTACTGGCATATACTAGAAATTGCTGAATACAGTGCAGGAATAGACTTTGATTTCGCCCCAAAGCACGGTACAAGCTAATTTGCTATGTAATTCTCAATGTGAATCTTGTTCCAATTTGCTATTGTAAATCTCAGTATTTCACTTTGTTGATGATGCTTGTAAGTATTGCCCTGGTATGAGAAAACATCTCTCTCTTGATGTTCCTTTCTCCCTTTGCTGCATTTTCCAGGGTGCTGGAGGTGACATATTGCACAGAAATGACATTTGATGAGTGGTGAATGATTAAATACATCTATCACCACTTATAACACTGGTGATCATTATTTATATTCTTTACCAGATAGAAAATTATTTATGCCTACTAATACTGGAATAGGTTGGGAGTATTTTGTGTCCAAAGCAAAATAATATTCTATAATATTTTGGAAATTATTTTGATTTAAAAATCTAAGTGAGTGACTTGAATCATGGGGTTTTTTTTCCTTCCTGTACATTAATTAAATTTTTTGCAAAGAGTAACACAGACAATCCCCTGACTTAAGTAAAATGAGATAATTAAACCCTGTGTAATACTAGTGAAATCAAAAAAACCCTCTGCAAAATGGTAATCTTATTTTTCCACAAACATTTCAAATTATTTTAATGAAAGTTTTTGACTAAAGATATATAAAATTTTAAAAAATGAGGCTGAAAACTGATGATAAACTGTGTAAGGAGATCCTCCATAGCTCTGTCATCAGTGATATATCTCCTAAATAATAATATCCTAAATAATTGTAAGAGTAGAGGAGGCAACAACATTTTGAAGGGAAGGAAGACAATATTCCTTTTATTAATAGTCTTCTATTTTTAGTAGAAATATATTTAAAAATAGAAAATAGCATGTTTGTACAGTCAAATCATAGCTGCAACAAAAAGCTGAATCAAGTTTTTGACTGGATTATCTTTTAAAGCCCATTGCTAAGAGGAGATAATGATTAAAATGGTAATAATAAAATCTATCAAGAATATTAGAACATCTTGCCTCAAAATCTTTGCACTGATAACCTAAAGGAAGAGTTCTAGCACAGTGTACATAATGCAAGACAGCTAAGATTCTTCAAGGACAAAATCATACTTCATTTTCAGATATAGCAAAAACCATAATTGCATAAACTATGCAAAACAGAAAAAGAATTAATTATATTTATGTCAAAAAAACCTAAAAATATTATCTTCAAAGCAGCAACAAAAATATTACTGAGACTGATCCCATTGGTAGAATTTTAGTTTTCTTGATCACGGGATGGTTTGTACACCACCAGACCTTCTGGAAGAAGATAGAGTTTATCTGTCTGAAAGGAGGAGAAAGATTCTAGCCCATGAGTTGTCAGAGACGATTGTGAGGGGTTTTAACTAGTTTTGAAGGAAGAAAAGGATAAGACAATTCTCACTAGAGGTGAGCCTGGGGGTGACACACCAGTGTCGGGGTGGCATGGACAGCCCAGCTGAGCTGCCTCTGCACCATTGCACCCAGCATGGATAACAAACAATGGAAGCCATTGGCAGCAGGAGGCTGTGATGCAGTTATCACCATGGAAATGTGGTGGGATGACTGGAGTGCTGCAGTGGATGGCTACAAGCTCTTCAGAAGGGACAGGTGAGGAAGGAGAGGCGGTGGGGTGGCTCTGTACTCTGGGGAGGGTTTTGGCTGTACAGAGCTCAGGGACAGTGGGGGCCAGGCCGAGTGCCTGTGGGTGACTGTTGGGCAGTTGAGATGAGGTCTCCATGGTTTGTATTAAGCTGTTTTTACTGAATACACTGCTGGTCTATATACCTTTTAAGCATGAGCTAAAAATAACTTCTTGCTTAAGCAATAACAACCATAACAACCATATCTATGTTTCTTAGTAACACTGCTTGACTGTAGGGTAGCACAGACTTGTACAGGCCTGTACGGTCTTGCATACCAAGCACATCCTTATCTCTTCCTCCCTCAGGGTCCTGCTTTGTCTTGTCAGGCCTTGTGGCCCCCTAGCACACCTATTTCTGTAATGAGTTCAGCAGTACTTTGCATCCTGCTTCCTGGCTGTATTCCCACAAGTGACAGTCAGAGGGATAGCCAACAGGGCAGAGATCCTGCTGGGAGTTTGTTACAAATCACCCAGCCACGATGAAGGGAAATATTCTTTCAGTGGATGTTTCATGATCACTAGCCCTTGTTCTTGTGGGAGAATTAAACTTGCCAAATGTTGGAATGCTGGAAACCCAACACAGTGGAGAGGAGACAGTCTAGGAGGTTCCTGCAGTGTGTGGAAGGTAACTTCCAGGCACAGCAGGTAGGGGAGCCTACCAGGGCATGCCCTGCCAGAGCTGCTGTTCACAAATAGAGAAGGGCTGTGGGAGCTGTGGTGGTCAGAGACCATAGCAACTACAAAATTATAGTCTCATGTTCTTGGTGAGGAAAGGAAGACAGTCAACAAAACCTCCACTTCTGACTTCCAGAGGGCAGACAGTGGCCTGTCCAAGACACTGGTTCAGAGAGTTGTTATGCCTCAAGCTCACACAGTGAGTTTTTAAAGGGGTTTACATACTTTTGATACACTCTGGTGGTGCACAGGAGGAAAACTTCTTGGGTGGCTGAATAACAAAAATACCCAAAGAAGGAAATGTTAAAGGTTAAAAGTAGGCCATCTGTGTGCCAACAGATGAGCTGTCATGAGCTGAGTGCCCTGGCTGAATAGGGAGCTTTCACTGGAACTCAGGGGAAAAAAATGTATGATCTTTGAAAAAAAGGGGCAGGCAACTCAGGAAGAATAAAAGTATGTCAATAGATCATGTAGACAGAAAATTAGAAAGGTTAAGCTCAACTAGAATTCAATCTGGCCACCATTGTGAAAGATAATAAAAAGAGGTTATATAAATACAATAAAAAATAAAAGGAGAGACAAGGAAATTCTCCATTCTTTCTGGGACATGAAAAGGGCAATAGAACTAGTAAAAGGGTCTAAAGAGTAAGTCATATGAGGAGCAGCTGAGGGAGTCGAGTCTGCTGGAGACCTTCTCACTACCTAAAAGAAGGGTGCAGACAGGCGAGGGTCAGCATCTTCTCCCACATAACAAGCGACAGAGTGAGAGGAAGTGGCCCCAAGCAAGGGGAAGTTCAAATTGGTCAAGCACCGGAACAGGCTGCCTGGAGAAGCACTGGAAGTGTTCAAGCAACAACTGGATGTGTCACATAGTGCTGTGGTTTAGCTGACATGGTATTTGGTCAAAGGTTAACTCAATGATCTTTTCCAATCTTAATAGTTCTATGATTCTAAGAGTATCATATTATATCATACCAGCTGAACTGCAACAACTAAGCCATATTGCTCCAAAGTAGGAGAAAAATACTGGTGTATTTTACTGCAGGATACTGCTGGGTAAAATTTTACACGTGCTATTACCAGGGTCTAGCTTCTTCACAATAATTTAATACCTAGATATAGCATGTCCATATGTCAAAAAGGAAAAATATTTTCATGAGGAAAAACATTGCTTTGCTTATTAAACCCAAATGAATTGTCTGTTCCTGTGTTATTTCTACTCCTGTAGAAATAACGTTCATTAGCTCTTGAAGGATTTTTGCGCTTAGAATTCATCTCAGTGTAAATCGGTCTCACAACTAAGAAATCTCAGAAGTTATCCAGCAAAGTGTGTCACTAGGGATTTGATCTTAAACAATTTCTAGGATGGCAAATTAGAAGGGAGGAAAATGGTTTATTCGGGTTTTCAAATGTATTGCAATGGATCACAAATGCAGTGCTATCAGTACTCTGTACTAAGACAAATACATGTCTAATTCTAATTGTATGCTTTAGTTTTTTACACTGCTCTGTGACTATGTACAAACTACACTTAAAGTCTCACCTGACAGTACCAAATCAATTGCAGTCTAAGCAGATAGTTACTGTGAATTTCACACGGTAATGTTCTTTTCAAACCCAACCTAGTATCCAAAATAAAAATGCTAATTAGACATGACATCTGAATATGGAAACCAAAGGAATAATTAATATATTAATATTAATTTTATTTTAATATGAATGTTAATATGATAGGCTAATTTTAAAGAGCTGTGTTTTTTTATAATTCACCTTGAACTGGAAAATACATGCCCTGGAACTGGATAATATGCCTACGTATTCACTCTATTCTAACTAGAAATCAGGTCTGTTAGGTTTTTTTAGCTGATCTTTGAAGCATGTTACATAGAAAAATTTTGATTCTAAAGAAAAGAATAGCTTTTGATTCAAAATACAGAGAACACCTCATCTGTTACTTCAATTGGCCAACGTGCCAATATCCTCAGTTATTCTGAATTTGAGTGACCATTAGAATCAGTAGGTGCAAAGTAGAAACAGTATTTGCCGTATTATTTATCAATAGATCCATAGCAGACAAACTATATACTATATAGACACCTAAAATTCACAAAAAACCCTTATACATTGCATTTTAAAAATATTTATTCTTGAAAGTTCTTGTCCAGGTTCCATGGTTTTGAAAAAATAGAAATATTATCAAACCCATTACATGAATTATTCACGGAAGTCTGTTCGAATGGCTAACATTTGCTCTTCCTAATCCTATCATCACCTAGCTTTTTTCGCCTTTTAGATTCATATCATACTGAGACTTCCTCTCCTGTGGTTCTGTGATCTCTCTACAATGACTCTTACCTTCCATCAGACCTCAATCTTTTTTCTCCTGATACAAGAACATAAGAAGGACTAGATAAATCCCTACTGTCCATTGGCTAAAGTCCACTACAGTGGACTCTTTGAGAGTGAATTTTTTGACAGAGGCCTGGATAAAACAAAACAAGTAGTACATTAACATATGCTCAAAGTGTGCAAACATATAAAATAGGAGATTGGAGCTATTACTAAAATGTGGATTCACAATCCAATGGTAGGTTCTTTGTTTTGTAGAAAAGTGAAATGAAAAGCTCCTTATGCCAAACAATTTTTCAGTGAGTAACTGTTTTTTAAACACGGCATTTTATTTTCCTTCAGTTTCAATCAATATTTTATTATCATGCCCCTATTTTCAATGCTGTCCAGCTCTATTCTTTCATGTTATGAGGCCTGTTTGTCACAATTAAATATGATGTGCTAGCCACAGAAAAAATTTTCAATTGCTTTAAAAATAAATATGCCTCAGTTTCTCACACCGGTTGTTGATAATCTTAAGCCTTAACTAATACAAATCCAGTTTACATATATTTCAGCATCTTATAAAAAGGATTTTATTGTATTAGTGTAAATTGCTAAGGCTGCTGAACTTCTAGGGTAGTCCAAGTTATTTGGAAGAATATGTACATGGAATATTTAAGAATGTAATGGAAGCAATAAAACTACTACAAAAGTCCAGCTGATCTAACCTGTGAATAAACAGTAAAGAATAAAACACATAAAATGGAAAAAAAGCCCATAGCTATGAAACAACTGAATCTTTTTAATACTTGTACTGCTATGAATCATTGGGTTGCACTGTTGCTAGATAGCCTGAGAAGCACCAATATTTCCCAAATACCTTGTATTTTCAGTATACTTCAATATACAGTATAGAGCATTGCACCTGTGATGCTAACGGTCTTTTCTCATTTTATTTTTAATCTTCAGCTGAAGAATAGGATCAAAAATTGTTTTAGTGCATTTTGTTTAAAAAAATCTCTTTTAGGATAATAGGACAGTCGGATAAATTTAAAAATTCTATTATTTTTCATAATAAAAAAAACCGAAATAACATAAAAAGAATTTAAATTTTTTTTTACTCATAAATTTTAAGAATAATGGAACTTAATAAACACATAAAACTTAAAACATGGACTATTATTAATTAATTAATTAATAAACTATATTTTGCCCTAACTACTGTGCTTACAAAACAAATATTTATTTAAGATGTTAATTACTCATAAATTTATTTGGTCCTGAATTTTAACAGTAGGTAAATGCTCTGAAATATCATTTAACTACTCTCTGTAGTATATTTAAGTTTCCAATAGATAGTGATAAATCAAACATCTTAGACTTTCTCCTTTCACTTATATTCTGAAACGTATTCCTAATGTTCACAGAAATCTCCAAGAACAGCAGTTTGAGCTAACAAAACAATCTGCACATGGAAACACTGAAAACTTCATTCAACTAAGTGTTTTTTTTCTGATTATTTCAAAATCATCCTCATTATCTGCCTGCTCAGTGGAAAGGAAACAGCTGATTCCTCAAGCATGTTGACAGATGTCTACTTTGAAATACCTGCTGCGTGGCCAACACATCAGTGAGATGTTAAATCATGTTGTCATCTGGAGAGAAGCACTAAGTTGCTAAACTAGCTGTGAACACTGGCTGCTTAGTGACCTTTGCATAGAAATAATGCTTCTACCCATAAACATTTTAAGGTCACAGGATTTATTCCAGTTCCTCACAAAGCCTGACATTTCACAAAAGCCAGGAGCAACTCTGTGCTGACTTTTTACCTAAGAAATATCTCCCTTTGGTATTCATTAGGATGAGTCAATCTAATCTAGGATGTAAAGCCATTATACCTGATAAAATTTCAGAGGAAAAGGATTTCTAGTGGTGCAGATGATGGAGTTTTACCAATATTTTTCCCTTGTTTTGATTTATATTGCTGCTCATGAGAATTTATACACTGTATACTTTTACAATTAAATTCCTCCAAAAAGATGGTGCACAGAAAAGTAACAGCTTGTCCTCCACTCCCTGGTGCTTTGGACTCTCACTGCTGGGGCAGCAGCATTTTTCACTTGGAAGAAAATTGTTCAGAATCAAATTTGATTCTACAGAAGGGCCTATATGTAGCCATGCCTGTCCCTATCAGGCTCTTTCCCATCCGCAGTTTGTGTAAATTCTCTCTAAATTGTGCTTCAGGTTTTTTGGGAATGCTACATTTTCCTGACACAATTAGGTTTGAATTCTGATGCATTAGACCAAAGTACTTTACCTTTACTTATTTTATGATATAAATGGTATCTTTGCTTAAAAACCCCAAAGACATCTTAAAAAATGTAAGTTGTGCATAAACTAACCCAAAACCAAATCTGGATTTTAATCTTTTAAAATCTTTTTTAAGTGTATAAAACCTGAAAAATGTTGGGGGATTTTTAAATATATGTTGCCAATTTAATGCCCCTTCTATTCTTGGTGGAAGTTTATGCTGAAATAACTCAAAAAAGATGGGAAAAAATACTATTTTTGTCAAAATTATAATTAAAATATGAACATAAAGTCATAAGACCAAGAAAACTTAAATTAGTCTATGCTTGACCACATGGGAAAATATAACCTAAATATTTTAAAAATGTGTCTTTGACATGCGTAAAATTCTAAGAAAGCATTCTCTTTTCTAGTTTTATCCTGTCTCCTTACTTTTTTTGTTTTCCATGAATCATCATCTTCTGTTTTACTTATTAGGCCAAGTAATGTGGTGGAGAGTTGAGAATTTGATTTAGAATCAGTTAGAATGATTCTAAAGAGTCTAATCCAAAATTTTGTACTGTCTCTGAGTTTTGTAATCTAGTTAATAAAGCAAATTGTGAATGAAATAAATTTATACAGTAGTAAGTTCATGTACTGTTCTTTATAGCTCACATTATAAAGCTGAATTTTACATCGGAGATTAATGTAATTGAATAACCTGAGATTAATATATCTAATATTCATAATGATCCGATAAAAATTAATCCAGAACCTTGCATTATTCTTAGTGGCATGTGACACTGAATGCCAAGAAGAAAAATATCTGACCCTCCAGGGTATAAAAAATATAATTAGAATTAATATTTTGATGCCTTGAGAGGCTACCTAGAGCAGAGGCTAGATGATGTTAAAGGAATAAAGTAGCTATTTATTAAAAGGCCTTCAAAGGATACACCTTGGGCAGTACAAGAGCCTGGCAAGGCTGCACCCAAGATGGACAACAGGTCACATGTTTTCACACTTTTATAGGTTTTGGTCCATTTACATATTGGGGACAATTGTCCAATTACAGCTTCAGGTTGTTAAGTCCCATCCTCCCAGTTTGCTCTCCTCAATTTGCTGTTGTTTATACCTTTTGGGCCTGAAGCTGCAGCAGTGTCTTTGGTTTTGGGCTGGAAAAGGATTGTTTTGTCTAACTAAATTTTGAGGAGAACTTGCTAACACTTTATATGAAGGTCAGAGTTATATGAAGTACATATGAGTTAATGAAGTACAGAATCTGGAAAATATGAAAGCTAAAACTTTAAGCATCGTGTTAAGACACTCTATATCTTCATCATTGTTGATACATGGACTTGGAGCACCTTTAAGCTTAATAAAATGAAAATATTTAGTGCCTCTTTGGTATAAAAATTAAAACTACCTATAATAAATCTCAGCCCAGATTCTTGAATATTCAAATACTTGAATATTTGAACCTGGAGATTTATCTTGGATATAGTTGTAATAGAGATTTTACCACACCCTATCTATATTCCATGTGAAATGCACTACCTAACAATTTTAAAAAATGGAAATCTGGCTATAAAATACCATTACTTCATTTTGTCAGAAAAGTCCCCAGACACTCCAGCTTTAGCTCTTTGTGTGTTTATCTGCATTTCTGGGTAAATTCTGAAATGTAGAGTTTTGGTTTAAAAAAATTCAAATCTTCTTGGAAGTGATTATATATTAAGCTTCCGAGGCTGATGTCTATAAATTTAGCCTAAACTAAATTAACAGTCAGAGTCACAAAAGTAGAAGAATTATTAAAGTCTCATTTCTCAAAATTGTACATTAAAAAATTCATGTGGTAAGGTGCTTTTCCTTTCTTGTGAAGTGATCTAGTCAGTAAAATTTTAGGATTTTTTAAGTGTTATATAAAATAGACACATATTTAATAAAAACACTGTACACATATATATACATGAATATTCTAGTCGGAGAGGAAGAAGCTACAACTTCAGAAGCCTATATTTTTCTTATATTATTAAATGGAATTAAATTATTATTATTATTATTATATGTAACATCATAGTAAAACGTAACATAAAATGGGATAAGAGTCTGGAAAAAATTGGCTGCATGTATTTTTATTATATTAGGCTTTAAAAAAAGAAAATAAATTAAACATGCATATTATTTTCTTGTCAATAAATCATGAGAAGTGTAATGTATTTACCAAATTGTAATCTAACCAATATTAAGATCAGAGTAACAACTGGACTCTCCTTTGTAATTATACTATTGTGGGGTTGCAAATTTTAGTTTAGAACAAATTATTAGAATAGTGTGAGTTTTAGTTTTCCCCAGATGGGCCCCTTGGTATTGGAATGCTTTCTTATCTTAAGTAGATAACAGTCTCAGTGTCATCTCTAGGCTTTGCCTAGAGACAGACTCTNTTTTTAGTTTTATTCCCGCCTTTCTTTGTTTAAAAAATATAAAAAACCCCACGATAGCCCAGGGGAGTTGTCTCTCCTGGGGCATGGTCTGAAGAAGAAATCTCCCCATGTCCCCCAAATAAACCTTTGTTTCCCTCCCAACTTCGGAGAGTCCACTTTTCTTGAAACACCACAATCATGCCAATGAAGAAGGAGGTGCAGCTGAGCCAAGAACTCACAAATTGGTTCTGTTGAGACGTGCCGTGAGCCGAGGAGCCCCAGCTGAGGCAGCTGGGATCAGGAAGAGGGCCACGCACTGCAACATACTATGACTTATAAAAAAGTTTATAAATGCAATAGCCTTTTTTTGTTCCCTCCTTTTAAGTTTTGTGTTGATAATGAAATTTTCTGTTTAGAAAAATGAGGTAGTCATATGCCTCATGTCACCTCTTATCCCCCTGTACAAGTCTTCTTTCAATTTTAATGGCTTCCAGTTTCTTTCTAAAGAGGGGGTTCTTGCTGAAATTTATTCCTCTTGCTAAAGCCTCATTATTTCCTTTCTCTTAATCCAGAGCCAGTACTGGAAACATATTATTTGACTGTAATAGAGATTTATTCCTACTATTGTTGCCAGACCACTTTTGTCAGCTGTTCCCCATTCTTTATTTTTATCTTCCTCTCTCTGTCCTCTTCCTTCTCATTTATCAGATTTTTTTATTACAATTAAATATTAAACCTCTGAGGTTCAACTGCTCCAATCCTTCAGGAATTAGAGGAAAATTAGAGTGCAAGAGAAAGTGATTTTAAAACTAAATGGTTAGAGAAGCAATCATTTTTTAAATTAAGCTTAGTCTATCTTGTGTCTTCTTTTTTACCTATTTTGTGCTCAAATTCATTGATCCTGAGCTGAGAACAATCTCACACAAATAAAAAATCCTCCCCATCAAAACTGATGTTTAAATGTAAAGCTTTAGAGTTTGCTTACTGCAGAAATAAAAGGAGATTTACAACAGTGGTGGTAGAGAAAGATAAATAGAAGTGTCCTAAAATGCTGTAGGATATGGCAGAAAATTTGTATATCTGCATGGGTTGATAAGATCAGGAGACAAATGAGTCATCAAGAACATGAAGATCAATAATCACCTACAAGAAATATTACATGGGGAACTTAAGTAATTAATGGAATTTTAATACATATTTGACTCAGGATAAGGAGAGAAGGCAGCTGTTAAGGAAAAGAGATAAAATGCAGAAGGCAGGGATTTTTTAAATTTTATTTTTGCTAAGGAGGATCTTTTTTTCTGGAAAACTTATTTGGAAATAGAAATCAGAAGGACCATTTCTAAAAAAAAAAAAAAAACAAACAACAAAACAAAAAACAAAACAAAACCAAAAACAAAAACCAAAAAAAAACCAACCCCAAAAAACCCTGAAAAAAACCTCAAAAAAACCACCACAAAAAACCCCCAACAACCCCTCAAACAAACAAACGAGCAAGGCAACAAAAACCTCATTAACAAAAAAACCCCTCAAACATCAAAAAAACACCAATAGAACAATAACAACAGCAAAAAAGCCACAGTAAAGTCCAGAAATCATCGTTCCTGACAAAATAACAAGTCAGATCCCCTTTCTCCTGTCTTTTAACACACCTAAATGGACAACAATGGGGTGTCAGCAATTGACTGAGGATTGGCATTTGAGGAAAAAATGGATGGTGGCTGAAAATTTTCCTCATTACTGCTTCATAATATTAGTAAAAAAGAGAAACCTTTTTGAAACCAAAGTTAAATTCCATCTAGTTAAGCCACTTTATCTTATATTAATTCCATTTTGTGCAGTACAAAGGAAAAAAATAGAGGGACAAAGGCTTATAAAAAAGTTGGACCTAAAGATTCAGTGGTACTTAAATTGTCTTTCAAGTATATGATATAGTGTACAGAACAACACAAGAATAGAGAACTGGTTTATCTGAGCTAATCCTATGCAAATCAATTGGTCCTATAGGTCCTCCCATATGAGACTTCACAGGTTCCTGACTACTGAAAATGACACAGTGGATTAAAACTGTTTTCTAAGGAGTGGGTGTTACACCTGCAGGTACTCTGTTCATCTCGCAGAAGTTCAGGTGTTTCCATGTCTTTGGCTATTACAAATACATTCTGTATTTCATATTGCTTCAGGCTAAAGCTAATTGTTTTGTTCTTTTGGTGCAGTGAGATCACAAAAACTGAATGATTCTCAGTGAGACAGAATTTGTAACCAATAACAAATTAAAATGATGTTCAGTTGTCTTTGGTTTAGAGATATACTATGGAAAAATGCAAAAGTATTTTAATAATAGTTAATTCTAATAGTAGATTTCTAGTATTTAATTCTAGTGGTAGATACTAGTAGTTAATTCTAGTAGTAATTAATAGTATAGCAGTTGTTAATAAAAACTTTGACTAATTTTTTCTAATGTTCTAATCTTTCCTAATATTTCAAAATCTGAAATTTTCTGGCTTCTGGCCTACTGGTGTCCTGTAATTTGTTCTAGAAAGACAACTGCTAGCATTCACAGGGAACATTATTACATTATCAAAGAATTACATTTCTTAGAACTCACTCGTGATGATTTCATAATTTCAGGCATATTTACACTTCGTCATGAGACACTGTCAAAAGATTTTTACAAGTTTTCTTGGAAATAAAGTGAAAAAAAAGAAATCTCGGAAACTTTAAGCTGCTAAATTTTTGATGCTTTTTAAAAATATTGCATTATTTTCTTTAGCATGATGCTGTCTAACTTATTATTGGCAGGTGAAAATGTTACAGTAAAAAAAAAAAGCAGATGAAATGGTGTAATAAAACAAGGAGAGTGTGGTGGAAAGAAGTTTTGAAACATGAAAAATTTTTGAAAGCTTGTGTCTCGGTTTGGGAAGACAGGTATCTGCTAGATAAAAGCTGGAGTTTGCTTTGGAATGGGGAGTGTAAGCCACGCCCCCCCCCCCTTTTTTTCAATTATAAATTTACAATCAGAGGCTCTTAGGCAAAGATTTTTGGGAATAGGAAATAGCAGTTCTTTACTAGTATGTATTACAAAGCAACCAGACAAAAACTAACAAACAAACAAACAAACAAACAAACAACAACAACAAAAACCAAACCCAACCAACTACAGCATTAATAACCAAAGACAACAGTACCAAGAACCTTGAGGGGTTTTGCTTCACAAAACCCAGGGCAGTTCGGTCTCCGTGCCCCTGCAAGATCCGCAGGGCACCAAGCTGAATGGTGGAAAGTCCTGGGCTGGTAGCTGAGATGGCAGGGTGTCCAGGCGGCAGAGGCAGAATGTCCCAGCAGGCAGGGGGGTGCAGGGTCACACTGTAGCAAGAGAAGCAGCGCCGAAGAAGCCGAAGTCGAGGCAGGGCTGACCCAGCTCCCGCGGGGGGCTGAGAAGGCTCAGGATTCAGGCCGAACCGGTGGTAGTAGATATCCCAGGACTGGATCTCTTCGGCCACACCGAAAAAACTCCTCCAGTGAAACCGCAGCCCAGCAGCCCTCCCTCTCTCCAAACACCAAACGCCGAAAAAAGGAAGCTCCCCCCCCACACACACACTCTTTAAGCTCTGTCTCCTTTGTTTCGGTTAATTGCCCTTAAGTATCCAATACTTGGTCTCCTTGGTAACTTATGGGTGAAAAAATTCTTTAGAGAAAAGAAGGAACAAACCTAACCCCCAACAGCTTGTCAAATTACCTTTTTATTGTAGGAAATGAAAATTGCAGTGAGGAAGAAAATGTTACTAGATTTTAAGGACTGGGAAAGTACTAACATGTTTGTTAATGTTTCAGTGTTCTAGAAAATAGGAAAAATCTATTTCTTAATATTTTAATCCGTAGCCATAAACAACATTGAGATGCTACCCAATATATTTATAGTAAACAATAAATAATACAGGAAAAATAAATGCAAATACATACACAAATAAATTAGTATTTTTATGATAAAAAACCCCAGTGAACACCTATCTCTTAGTATTTAAAATGCCTTTATGAGCTGCAGGTTACTTAGCATTTAGAAACCTGCACACAATGATACAGTTGGAATATCATGCAGAGATGAGTATTTCTGATAACATTTCTGCACAAGCATACATGCATACATAGTAAAGTTCTGCTTTATTGTTCTGAATAAAGATAAACTTCAGGTTTAGTTTCTTGAAACAAAAATGCAATGATTTCACTGACTTCTGAAAAAAAGGATTTTTGTACTTTAGATCACAGAACAAAAATATTGTTAGAATTGGAATAGACCTCTCAAGATCATCCAGTCCAATCCCCCTGACAAGACAGGGTCACCTAGAGCAGGTGACAGAGGAACACATCCATATAGTTTTGGAATGTCCCCAAAGAGGGAGACTCCATGACCTCTCTGGGCAGCCTGTTACAGTGCTTGGATACCCTCAGTGTAAAGAATTTCTTCCTCATGCTGGTGTGGAAGTTCTTGTGTTTTACTTTATAACCACTGCTCCTTGTCCTGTCACTGGGCATCACTGAAAAGATAAAACATCTTTAAATATCACCTGCTTTGAGATATTCACATGCATTAATGAGATTCCGGCTCTTTAGGAAGAGTCCTCTCCTTCAGACCAAACAGGCCCAGTTCCTGCAGTCTCTTCTCATAAGAGAGATGTCCCAGACCCCAAATCATCTTTTTTTGCCCTTTGCTGGATCCTCTCCAGGAGCTCCTTGTCTCTCTTGTACTGAGAAGCCCAGAACTGGACGTGGATGCAACACTGTTCTTGCTAAAGTCTGAGAGGTAAAGACCACATGTACTCATACAAAAAAAGAAAAAGCCATCAAAAGCATGAAAATATATTCTAATGAGATTGTTAAAATCATTACCAGCATACAATGTGTAAAGATAACACAGAAAGAAAAAGCAGATAAAAATAAAATTATATTAAATGCAAAATTATGCTAATTAGTGCAGAGTCTTTCCTTGTGTGGCTATTTCCAAATAAGATTTATAAAATTAATTTTTAACTTGTGGCAAATTTCATTTACTTTCTCTGCACTGTCCCCCTAATAGGATTTTACCTGTTTTTAACTCATTTCCCATTTGTCTCTTGGCTTCCAGAACTTTGTTTCCTCCTTTGAGCTTACAATTTAGGAATGTAATATGTATGTCTGAGGTTTTGTAATTAAAAAAAATCTGCACTCAGTCAGCAGTCTGTTATTTCACCAACAATTAATTGGCCAAGTAAGTGGCATAAAATAAATGCACTGAAGTACTAATTGACAATTCAGAATTTAGGATAGGTGGCAGAATCCCACAGCATGTAACTGTGCTTACGAGGCATCTTAAAAAGTTTTACAACATATCAATGTTTGTAGAGTAGGACTGTAGGAGTATACCTATTCAAAAGTAAGTGTGGATTGGCCTATTCCCAAATATTTTAGTTTTCCTGTAATTGCTTGCAGTTGGTCTTTCCTTTGGAAATAAATACCTATGCAACACCTATTTACAAAAGATTTTAAAACTCCATATAATATTATTTTCTAAATCTAGATTAATCAGTTAGTAGGTTTGACTTGAAAATTTGAGACTGATTAATATTGCAGTGAATTCTTTCAGCCATATTATTTCTGACGGCAGTCCAAAATTATTTTATGTTTCTATACTTATTTATATTTTTTATTCCTTAAAAATGCTTCGTATATAGATATATATAGCAGAAATAGCAACTGTTCTATACATTAGTTCTAATGAAATTTCAGAAAGGCCACCGTCATCTAGGATATTTCAAATGAAATATGAGGTTGACCTAACCAAAAATCATTCCACCCTTAAATAATAAGCACATTTTAAACCTTCTCAGGCAAAATATTATTATCAAAACTGTGTTAAAGTAGATTTGATGTTTTTTGCAGTGTAGCCAACAACATGTATCTGTGATGCTGGAAAGTTTAATTAGAAGTTTTTTGTTGCAAATATGAAACTCCATATCCTGACCTATTAACATCTCAATGTCTTTTCTATTTAAGAAGGATTTTTTTTAATGGTCATTTTTGTTTACAGCTATGTTACTTTTCTTTATTTCAGAACCTTAAAGGCATTAAAGTCTTTTTCCTGAAATCTGACAGCACTGGATCAATTTGACGTGCTACTTTATTTAAATAACAATCAAAATCTAAAGTCAACAGCAAAGATAATTTTTTTCCACTTTATTTTCCTCTGAAAACTTCATTTCAAGTAGTATTTCAGGGTAGTGCAATAAGTTACTCACATGTAAATGCTAAACTCTAACAGTACACTAATAATTTCTTTGTTTTCAGAGGAGAGATTGATTCTCAAAAAACAACATCTTTCAGAAGGACTCACCTAAGCCTGCAAAAGTTAGGTATTTTCTTACAACTGTCAAACCATTTAAAGTGTCATGCAGTAGAATTTAAATGCTATGCTCAGGAGCATTTAAGTTCATGTACTTATAGTTGTACTTTTGCTTTCAGTTTTGGATGAAACCAAATCAAAATTTTAATTTATTTAATAACAGATGGGAAACTTTTGGGAAAGGCTGAGACAGTGAAGAAACTGTCCTCATTCGGAATCAGCGAGGGCCAGTGAGGGAACTTATTGCTATTGGAAACATTTAGAAAACAAAGAGCCAGACTTGTCCTGGTGTGAACAGCCTGGTTAAAAGACAGGCTGGAACAAGGGAAATTTCATTTTGATATCAGAAATATTTCATTCACACTGATGATACTGAAGGCCCAAAGGGGATTGCCTAGACACATTGGGATTCCCACTCCTTTGAGATACTGGATGAAGATCAACCAGATGAAGGTCATGATACAAAATGTCCCTGCTTTTCACAGGTAGGTGGATGGTGTGACCAGAGTCCTTTCTTATCTAAATTACTAATTCTAGAAACAATATATATGCTTAATTTTCTGAAATTTGACTTCTCATATTCAGATGATTATCATATTGATCTAACACTCACACTATTTGATTTAATAAAGTCAATGTTCAGAAAAGCTTTCACAGGAATAGGTACTAGTAACTTTTCCTTTGATTCTTTGCAGGGTACAGAACCAGAGACATTTTCTCAAAATACATGTTATTCTAGGGAATCCAGTTAAATCCCACATCAAAGTGAAAATAGAAAGTAATTAGCATATGTTTTTCTACTCATCCAACTCCCCAAAATTATATCCTTCCCAAAAGAGCTGTAGACAATAATTAGCTATTTATAATTTAATAAATTTGCATACTTGTGCTTTTAAAAAGTTAACTTCCGTTTTCACTTTAGAATGTAAGTGGAGATTCCATTCAGCAGCAATGTCTTTCTACTTATAAACAGTGGCACAAGTGCTTCAATATTTACTCACAATTACTGTACCTTGACATGACTGCAGTTCAAATGTGAGTATGTATCAAAAGATTAAAGCCATAGTGTCAGAAATCCCATGAGATGGGTAATTTTTTTAAAGCATATGTATACTTAAGCCACGATTTTGTGTAGTTTCTTAGGTAAGTCCTACAGTTAAGCTATGATGATGACAAAAGGTACTCTTCTGCGTGAAACATGAGAGAAATTCATTTAGCACTAGTGAACCTGGTAAACTTTGAATAAAATAAGGGAAAATCATATGTATGCAAAAAACATGTGAAGTTCTGTCATAACATGTCATTTTTTGTCTATGCTAGTGCACAGATGTGTTATTGTATATTCTCTCCAAGCTTCTCTAGCTAAGTAATACCCACTGAAAGAAAATCCACTGAAAGTGGCTGTAATGAGACATTGTAGTAGAGCTTTCTTCCCTCTCGGTGCTCATCGAATGGCAATGGACAGGAGCTAAAACACAGTGAGTTTGTGAAAAGCCTTGATCAAGTTACACAGATTGCAGCCTTTGAAACAGCTTCTGAGCAGCAGTTTATGAGTATGCATTGGAACAAAGAATATTTTTCAAAAAAATGTCATCAGGCACTCAAGCCAGGAGATGGGACTTTGTTCATATTTTTGCTCATGATTCTGAAAATCCTTAATTCTGAATTTAAATTAGCATTTTGTAGCAAGGACATTCCTCCTTTTAATGCTGAAAATCTCCCATGAAGTACCTCTTGGTCTGGGCTTTCTGTAGCAGTCATTACTATAACCACATTGCCTGTGAGTCAGCTGGTGTGCTGGATATCTTCTCAAAGGGGCAAGGGAAAAACACCCAAATGTAGGTTAATTCTCAATGGCAAAATACACAGACTTCCTTTTTTCATTTTTAAAAATGATCACTATTTTGTTCTTTAATGCAGCATGATGTTTTTATCGGATTCCAGTGCAGCAGCTACCTTTTCTGCTTTCTCATACAGTGAAAATTAACCAAAAGCCAGTTGTCTGCTTCTAAACCCATGCTAATCAAGTTTATCCTTTAGAAAAAAAAAAAAAAAAAAGAAAAAAAATCAATTTCTTGCATGCACTCAAACTATTATCAGTTTTTACTTTTATGTTCCCAACCAGTTCCCTGTTCTGTAATAAATTCTATTTGATTTTTATTTTTTAAATAAATCATAAATCATCCTACCTTTTCTATTGAAAGATCATAATACATTAATTTTCCACAATCATTAACTTCACTTAATATATGGTTAGCAACAATTTCACCCAATCATAGTAAGGAGTCCAAAAAGATATGAATTGCATAGTAATGGTGGTTTATTTACTATTGCTGGAGAAGTTATTTTTCTAAATGGAAAATATATTTTTGTGTGTTTTACTTTCGCTTTGGAGTCTTTGGCATAGCAGAGGACATGCAGTTGGGTGGCCTGCAGTAGCAGCCAACGTCTCACACTTTCAAAACCCTAAATGCAATGCTGCTTAATAAGAAACTCCTCTCATACAGACTACTAAAATACTGTGCTGGTCATTTTGCTCAGGTACAAATTCCCATTTTCTTGGAGAGGAAGTTCCCAGCTCATGTATGTCAAATTATACATTTGCCCTTTAATATTAAAGGCTTCTTTTCAGTTACCTCTTGATTTACAATTCTTAGCAGCCTTTGTTTTCCTCTATGCATGAAGGTTTTTTCTTTCATGATGCAGTTAGCTCTTAATATTTCATCTCATAATTCCGTCTATAACAAATGGTCATTTGAAACACAAGAATGAGTGTCTCCTACTTTTCATGGGGCAAAGAATCACCATGACAGCTCTCCCACACAGCTCTTCCTTAAGCTCTCTGGCTTAAGCTGAATTTATATGTACAGACAATTCATTATAATTTTTTCCAAGTCTTCACGTACTGCCAGTAGATAAATGGAGCATGTTCGGGAACTTGGAGAAAACGTTATAAAGTTTAATGGCAAAGATGATTTGAACAGCTCAGTTAGTCTGTAATTATTAAAGTGAAAACCAACATGTGACTATGATAGTGATACAGTTATTGAATTATGCTGTTGTGTGATTTTCATGGTTTAAAATCAGCCAGCAACTAAGCCTTATGAGTTGCTTGATCCAGCCCCCCACAGTGGGATGGGAGAGAATTAGGGGAGAATAAAAGTGAGAAAACTCTTGGGTTGAGATAAATACCATTTATTGGTAAAGCAAAAGCCACACACATAAGCAAAATAAAACCAGGAATTCTTTCACCACTTCCCATGGGCAAACAGGTGTTCAGCCATGCCCCTGAAACCAGGGCTACACATGAATCACGGTTAATGGGGAAGATAAATGCCATAGCTATGAGAATTCCCATCTTCCTTCTTCTTTCCTCAGTTTTATATACTGAATATGTACTGAATTTCTTGAACAGACAGGTGTAATAAGCTCTGTGAGAGTTCAATACTTCTGAGGGTGTCTAGCACTTCACAGAAAATGGTTTAAATATTTAGCGAGATGGCATGGTTGAGTATGTCTTGAAAAAGCAAAAAGGTTTTTATAAAAGAAAAAAATAATGCAAAAACAAAGAACAAAGCTGAAAACAGTGTGGGGACAGGTCCCATACACCTGCTATAACACCTCAAGAATGCACTGAGAAGCCTCGTGCTTTCCTTTAAATATTGAATTATTTAGGTGGGTTTTTTGGCAAACAGCCCAACAGAGAATAGCTATTTATCTGAGGAACAGGTTAAGAGACCTATCAGTGTNATATATAATCAATACCATACAGCAAAAATCCAAACCTACAGAAGCTACAGTGAAGAAAATTAACTCTGCTTAAGCCAAAACAATGCAGTGATGATATCAGTAGCAGCACACACCTTACTGTCACAGTGTGACAGGAGTGTGACAGTATTTTTACTGTGACAAATATTATTATTTTATTAAAAAAAAATAATAATTTATTATTATTTTAACTAAAATACTGTGACAGTATTTTAATAAAAACAATGTCATTCAGCAGCAAAGAAAGGTCTTCAAATATTGATGTGACAAATTCCGTCACCAGGATTGACTATAATTATATTCTACATCTGAAGACAACTTTTGCACACAATCCCTCCAAGCAGATTTCCTTTCTCTTTGACTTTTTAAAAATACTGTTGTGGTTATTACTTTTGTGTTTTTATTTCTTAATAAACAACACAAGAACTTCATTCCAACCTCAGGATTTGAGAGGAAAAAGAAAAAAGTTATTTTGAACCATGGGACCTTAAGCTAAACAGTTTGTTTCTACCCCACTCTCCCCTGGCATCAATGTAAAAACCAATTTTATCGTTTTTTTTAAATAGAACTTGATTTTAGAAAAGGTCTTGAAATGGTATTTATACTATTAAACTCAGTTTTGATCTCCAAGGTCTGTTCTATCAAATATGACATGTTAAAAACAGAATCTTAGCTTCACACCATACTAAATAACACCTTCCTTTTATCTGTGTATAATTGTGTCTGTTCACAGCTGAAGATACTGAAATGCTGACATGGTTCATAAAAAATGTCGGCAATCCTTTTTTCAATGTGGAAGAAGAATACAGGGAATAGAAGAAAGGGACATTGCAGGTGACGTCTTCAGTGGTGTAGAAACCCTCCAGAAAGAATAATTTAAAGGATTCAGCACCGCACCCCCCCTTCCAAAAAAAAAAAAA
>VXBN01004091.1:217274-246674 GCA_013397395.1 Sinosuthora webbiana
AAAACAAAAAACAAAAAAACCAAACAAAAAAACACCCTGCTGATAAAATGTCTTTTCCTTCTTAAGCCACAGCCTGAGATTTCTATCCTTCCAATTTAATTAAAGGACAGAAAGTTATTTTTCAAATGACTTTTGGTGATAAAAGAGATCCATTAAATATTATGTCACCCATGTAGGCTCCATATGTAGGAGTGCAAGTGCCTGAGGACCTGGAAATAAAGAGATGAAGACACATAAATTTAATGCTGAAACAACAAGAGGTATGCTTTTCTGAAAGAAAAGAGAATTCTCCGAGGTAGATGTACACTGCATGAAGACATACACATTAAAAAAAAAATTGGGTTTTTTTTTCCATTAGCTAACTCACTACTTAATTTATATATTTTAAATCAAAAGGGGCCTAGAGAGGGCAGTGTTCCTTCTGTTTTATATAACAGGCTCTTTGAATCCTACCCAAATCATATGGGTGAGCACACCATTGGCAGTGATGACAGGGATCCAGAGAGGGTGTGCTTGTACCTGAAAACCTGCTATGCTAGCAACATGAACAAATGCAGATTTTCAGAAGTTCTCTGACAAAACAGTTCTGCTTCAGCTTTCATTTCTGAATCGTGGACAGCTATGCCCTGTTCCTCTGCCAGCAGACAATGCTTTTTTCTTGTGCTTCTTACATGCTCTGAGGTGACTTTTCAGCCACTTTGGTGTCTTTACAGAAGAAATATATTTCCTGGTATGCCAGACCATACAACAGTTCTGAAACAGTCTCAGTTTTAAACATTTAAAGCACAAATTGGTATGATACAATGAGATACTAGATTAAAAATGCCATATGTCTCTCCATCAGCCCTTTTAACTCTGGCTTCATTTCTACAATTTGTTTTATCAGTTTTCTAATTAGTTGATTCTTTTCATCATAAAATTATATGTACATACTTACTGAAAGAGTTTACTGGGAGATGGATTTTTTAAATGTGTGAATAACGAATATTTTTTTGTCCTACAATTGGAGAAACTCACTGTGTTGATGTGCAAATATATTACATTATAAAAACTGAGTTTGGTGAAATTATTCTTTAAGGAAGTAGCACATGTTAAACTTCATGATAACTTTCTTTCACAGGAAGAAATAGAAAATTATATACTAATCCAAATTATTTCATTATGTTCCATGTAGCAGAGAAAATTTCTCTTTTCAAACCTGCACAGAGGATCTTGATTCCTATGTTACGCTCATTCTGCTTCAATGCAAATCTTGATGAAACTTTATAAGAAAATTGAAATTCAATACACACTTCCTTCCAGCCATGACCACTCATTGATTTAAACTGTATTTGGAAGTTAAACTGTTCATCATCTGACCTAAACCTTCAGCCTCTAAAAGAAAGACATCATATTGAAAACCACCCAGTTATTCTGAATCATCTTCTAGGACCCACTTCCTTATTAGTAACCTATAAGTAAGAGTATTTCTTAGCTAGATCTGACTACATTAGACAAGTTATTATAGTCCTCTGTGCTTGTGCATAAGTTTTTCCACACACAATTCTGTGGGCTAGTAAAAAAGGGCATGCTACGTAGCTAAAATCCCAGAACTTGTTTAAAATCTTAGTGATCCTAAATCCTAGGTAATAAAATCCTGCACACACATGTCTATACATGTGCTGATGGGCACAATGGCAGATCTCTTGCAATAAGAGCAGAGGGATATCTATTTGCATTGCATGTCTTCCTCAGGTCAACATGTCAGTGAAATTTCACTGCCTGACTTCACATTGCTGTTACAGCCTACCTATTTGCACATCCCAGGGAACGAGTCTCAGAAGCTGTGAGATTCAGACTGGCTGTGACTGTCAAACAAACATTTAAACCCACACTCAGTTAGTTACTCAGCACTAATGTTTTGGACAACCCAAAGAGTGGCACATTGTGCAGTGAGCTGGAAGAGCTTCTTCTGGTGTATGAAAGTCCTCCCCAACCCTGACAGCCCCCCCAGCAAGCCCAGGTACACAAGAAACATGAACATCACTCTGTCTGTGACATGGTTGCCAAAACATTATTATCATTTTGAATCTAGCCTCTCCCTTACTTTGCCCTCAGTCTTTTCATTTGATTAAAAAAAAAAAATTCGATTTTTTCCCTTTTGTGGAAGTGCAGATGTGTTGGATGTAACAAAGGAAAAACTGAGGAGGAAAACTTCTGCAACATGTACTTCCAGCCCCAGAACCCTGTGACTTACTTCCATAAGAGGTCACAGGGATTATAACTAAGGACACTGAAAAAGGATTTCACATTTATATGTAAATCAAAAACATAAACTAATGCTTTCGATAGGATAAAAATGTAAATCTCCATACCTCAGCGTATAAGCCAGTCATTGCCACTTCTGTTAGAGACAACAAGGAAGTCCTTGGCCAGCAGCCAGGCTGGCAGTTCGCTGTGTCTTCCTCTGGAGGATCTGTCACTGTCAGGCTCATGCCTCAGTGCCAGATAAAGCACTGACCTGATCCAGAGAGGCAATTTCTTTGTTTTGATACTTCCTCTGCTTGGACATAACAAGGTCTCTGATCCCGTTTGGTAAAATCACTCTCTTGTTAAATTTAACTAATAGTTCATTAAACTGTGTTACAGTGTCATTCTAATGTTGCCAAAATCTGCTTGTACCCAAATTTATATTTAGGCCCCTAGAGATGTTCAGCTGATTACACATTCTTTGGAGAGACAACCTTTGTTCGGTTTTATCTGCAGGAGGGTGTTTTAGCATTGCTGGCAAGCCAGAAACTCTAGCTTTTCAAACTTTCATTCACCTGCAAAAACCATGTGACAACATTTCCATCTTGGAGACGGGACTGCACTGGCTCCAGAGTCACTGTCAGCAGGGGCCTCTGCCTACAGGAACAGCCACACATTGTTGCTCTATCCCAGGTCCAAGAAATACATGGTGCTAGGTAAACTTGCAAGCATAGTGTTATGTTATTACAGGTCTTGATATAATGAACCAAATTCTGAGCTGCTGTAAATTGATACCCATCTCATGACAGCCATTTCTGGAAAACCACATCCAAACAACCAGATGGGGCAAGTATGCCAAACTTTACATCTTGATGTGAATTATATAACCCTATTTTCTATTTAGCTAGCAAAAGTAGACCTTGAAAATAATATCATACAGAACGCTCTTATTGGAAAAGCTCATTAAAAAATAATCTTTTCATCATATTTATTTCTAGAGCTTTTTCAATTTTCCCATAGTAGTCTTAAAGTCCAGGAATTTTTTTTGTTTGTTTTTCCTTTTAAAAATAGTAGATAAAGTTGAAACTGCTCTTCATTATGATATTATAGTTTAGGTATTTATTTGGTAAATATTTAAATATTTCCACCCCAAGAAGAGTAATCTAGGAGCATACTACTTCTATCAGATCTTTCAATCAACTAGAACATTAAACTAACTTACAAATATCCTCATAAGAGAGGATATTTGATATTCTCATGTCAGGCGTTAAGGCTAAAAATCTGCAAATGAATCTAGGAGTTTTAACCTTTATCAGCTGTGAATTCATCTGCTACTTTTATGTGTCCTGCAAAGAGCAGAACAGTAATATCAATCTCTTTTTAAAATAATGTTAAGTGGAAGGGGACAAAAGCAAACCTTAGCTGAGTTAAAAAATTGAAGGAATGTAAGGAAATAGTAAAATATGTGGCTCAAATAACATAGAATAAACTTTTTATCAGTAAACAGCATTCAAGTTTCATACAGCAATAATTCTTAGGTACTTACAGAGAAAACGTTCTTGTCATATCTGGGTATTAAAGACTTCCCAAAACCTCAGCAAGAAGTTTTCAAATAAATTAGAAGAGATGGTCTTTTTTATTTGACAGTTATATTAGCATGCAAGTAAGGGTTGGCATTCAGGTACCTAAATGCTAATGGGTTATCTGAGATGCTCTAGTACAATCAGCCTGGTCTCCCTTAAGCCATCCTTTATCATACTGTCCCATGTGTCTCAAACCTTGCTGGGTTGACAGCTAAATTTTATCTACAGGTCACTATGATAAACTCCTGATCACTATCTATTTTAATTTCTGAGACTTTTTCATATTTTTATACTACATTATGTACATTCCGAGTTCATTGGTCATTGAACAAGGATTAGTAATTAAATTAAAAAAGCAAAACAAAACAAAAACCCACACTGTAAGAGAAAGAAACCTTGCCCATTGTGATCAGTCAAGCTGAACAGGGCTGATGTGGTTTCTCTTTTATATATTGATCAGAGCTTCCTTATACAAAGAAATGGTACTGTTCTGAAATACTGCAGCATCCCAGGGACTAAAATCTTTTAATTGTTCTTCCACTCTGCCTCTTCTACCTTTAAGGATTTTACAGAAGAGCATGTGATACATTTCAGTCAGGAGGTGACAAATATGTTGTTTAGATATCTACTGGGAAGATTTGTGGAGGTAGTAAAAATGAAGGAAACTGCAATATTGTTGGACATGGAAATGATTAAAGGAAATAAGGGTCCAATGGCCAGAGGAACACCTTCAGATTGCATTTTTAACTGCAGAAAAATTACTGTAGTTATTAGGATGTGGAGAAATCAAGCAATGACAGCACTGTAAATTCTCTTTAGTGGTCAGAAGTTTCCTTCAAAATTCAGTAAACTGTGAATTAAATATACGTCAGCTTTTCTATTAGTGAACTACGTACACCAGTGCCAAATTTTGGTACAGATATAAGGGCTTATCGGAGCTAGGAAATGCAGAATTTTGTTAGATAAAAATAATGTAAACAGTGGCATAAGTTTATGGAATCAGTTCTGAAATGGACAGGTAAAAAAGTGATGCTAATGTTCTTACATGAGTCAAGCTCCAAGGCCATTGGATAATTGAGTTGTCACTGTGCTAACTTACTATTTATTACCTGTTCCCAGAAGAGTTGATGCAGCAGACTATATACTTAGTGACAGGCAAACTTGGAAAATGGTATAGAGACCCAGCTTGCAGCCTTAGTCTCCGCTGGCCATAGCTGGGTATACTCACATGTGAGAGAAAAATCAATTTTAAAAAATAAAACAATATTTTTTGAGAAGTTTGAGTACAAGATAAAAGATCATGCTGTTTCCATTTTATCCCATATCCAGTATGATCCCTAAAACTACACGTTACTTCCGGGCCAGTTACATAAAAATGTTTCAAGGATGAAAAACCCCAAAAGAGTAACATTGATAAAAATTCATATAACGCATTATTGAGCAGCAGTGGTATGAGACTAGTAAATATGACAAAATTGTAACATTCAGCTGTTTATAAGTTGTCTACTATGATCTGTCTCTTAAGAAAGCTATTAAAGGCTCCTTCTTTCTTTCTACATTCATTTTATGCACTTTGCATTCCTTGCAAACTTCAGATCACAAATTTGAAGAATGCATTCAAGAGTTCAGAACTCCCAAGTTACCTTTATTTCCTACTTTCTGCAGAACTCATTGTCATGTTTACTTATAGACAGTTTATATAGACTTTATATTATGTTTTCTTTGATACTTATATTTTATTTATTTATTTATTTATTTATTTATTTTAATTTTCAGATACATAGTATATTTTTCAAGGAAATTGACTTACAGTTTTTCCTATTGGAGCCTTCAGGGTGGTTTCTCTTTTCTCATTTTGCAGACTGTTTGTTTTTCTTTATCCATGCTTTAGAGAGGAGCTTTGGCATATGTCAAATTGTGGAAAACATACTTGGAGAAGTCAATGAAATTTGAGGAGGGGTAATTTTTGAATTTTAATTAGTGACTCATGAAAGTCTTTACTTCTCTCAACATCAAACCCAAATCTGTAATAAAGTCACTAGGTTTGGCATATGTAGGTCACAAAGCAGTTGATGGAGAGAACGTTGTCCTGGTACACCTTTGGTTCTTCCCTAATATTGACCCTCATCTTTAAGCTATAAGAACTGTTAGTAGCATTAACACAGTGGGCAGGTAAGAGAAAACCACACTTTTGTATTGCCTGACCAGATTTCTTTCCTGGCTCTGGTGACAGGTTTTTATGGTCAGTGCTACTCTGCTATGCCACGCGAATGAAATGTGGGAATGAGAGGGACTTATCTCTCATCTGTTCTTCTATATTGTCCCACATCATTATATCCTTTTCACTTCTGTGTCTTTTTTTTTCAGCTTACTGCTGCCTCAGGTTCAGATCCTCTACTTTTGAGCAGACTGTTAACTCAGCAGTTAAATGAATCACTGAAATGTCACTGTAAGGAGATTTTATTATGAAGACTATGGTGGTGTCTGGAATCACCGGTCCAAATAGAAAGTTTGTATCCTTAGGTTTGGTGGGTCTGAACCTCAGGCTGAAGCGTAGGTTGGCGTGGAAGAAGAAAGAGTGACTCTCACGTGGGTTGAAGATAGATATTTATTGCTCCAGAGAGAGAGCAGGAGAGTCCCTCTGGGGTTCAGGTTTCAGCTTTTGTATCAGGAGCATGGGGAGGGGCAAGGGTAAGCCATAACCAATACCAGGTAAGGAGGGAGTGACCAAGACAGAAGGACAATACACAGGAATCTGATACATGATACAGGGTTGAGATACTACAGGCTTTGCCATTCATGTTAGCCCTTCCCACCCAGAATGTTTCAGGTTTCTGGACAGGGACACAGAATGGTTGGCACACCCACCACCAGGGAAAAACCAAAAGGGTTAGTAGGGCAGGGGGTAATTTAGACTGCACTATTATTAATTAAATGCACCGCAACAGAAGACAAACCCCTATTATCTGTATTTTTAAAGATTCTGGTGATTTGAATTTTCTAGGGACACATAATATATTATTCAGATCCAAAAAGAAGTGTGAATTGGTGAGACTCTCTATTTGCATTAAAAGAGCCTTGAACCATAAGAAAAGGATGTCTTTCAAAACTTAGAACCCCCGAATTAAGACAGTTTTGGAAAAAAAATCTAAAGTATTTGTTTTCACCGTATATGCATTTATGTCTGGTTTTAAGGCTAGAGATCTCCTGAACAGCTTTGCCTTTTCATAATTTTCTGTGTGGTAGACAGCAATAAAGGCTTGCCAGATGTTTATTTGCAACTTTAGATAACTAGGAACTAAATCACAGGATTATTTTTTTTTTCAGGGTTTAAGTACAGACATGCCATGTCAAACAGTGAAATTGTCATTATATATGAAGTTCTTAAAATGAAATAATTCAGCATTTGAATATGCTGTACTGCACCAATTGCACCAGTTACTTATTTAAAGAGCTGTCAGAGTTATGGATATGGGTGTAGATTATTAGAGCTAGATGTCAAAGGTATAAAGCAGGAGCAAACTGATAATCATTAAATCTGCAGGAATGATGAAATATGGAATTAACCTAGTAGAAAATAAATTACGAGAAACTGTATGACCTTGTCAAGAATATTGTTTTTTTGTATACCTGAATAAATAAAGTTTTGCATTATAAATTCAAAGAATATTTATATTTAGCATTGCATTTGCAACATATTGAGAGTGAAATCTGGATCTAAAGAGAGATTAAAAGTGAATGATTTTTGAAATTTTGTTAGGTTAACCTGAAACATAATCTCTTTTGTAACCAGATAACTTGCCTGGGCCTAATTCTTTCTCATCTACAATAAAGGATAATTAGATGTCAGATTAGCATTCTTTAAAACAACCTGAATATATTAGGAAATTTCTAAGACCATTGTCTATATTTTTCAAGGGAAAAAATATGGCAGCCACTAGCACAAAGCAAAAGAAAAGTATTCAAACACGTTTTCCTTTTTTTACCCCCCAGCTTTTTGTAGCACTACTGAATAATATGACTATGATTTAGGCAAATAGTCTAGTCAATCCCAAGAGACAGAGCCTTAAACTCTGGAGGTCACTTACATACAGGGCTGAAAAAATCTATTTGACTCTGCATTTTTTCCTTCAGTATGAAATGTCAATTCTTCTTGTGATAATAGCAACAGAAATAATTTATTGGTGCTTTAAGGAAAATATTGCAATATTGTTTACTACAATGCCATAATGTATTATATGCACAATATACTATATAACATTATAACATTACTATGTGTTGTGTATATATATATATATAAAATCATCTACTATATATAACACAGTAGTCTATTATATATGTAATATACAGTAAATGATACAATATTTTGCTGTAAATATGTAGCATTTTGTTGCATACTGAAAGACACTTTCAAGTGTGTGAGGAAGATTAGGGAAGAAGGAATGGCAACCTCCAGAAACGCTGATCACACCACTTAGCTCAGGTTACTTTCTGTTGTTCAGAGCTGACTTAAGCTATGTGTCGAAATTTATTTGCAAGAAAATTGAAAAAATTAACTTTGGCCACTAATAGGGTCTTCTTTGTTCAACCCAGAAAATATCTCATCTGTGGGAATGGAACAAGAAACATTTGCAATTGGGATGGATTGGGTGCCAATCTGTATTCTTACTCCTTTTAAGTTTTATATATTCAGACTTATATTTTCTTCTCCATTTTTCTGTCTATTTCTTTGCTCCCTGACTTCACCATAGGAATGGTTTTGCAAACGGGGAGCAAATAATGAACAAAAATATTTTCTTTCCAGTTTACATTTAAGTTGCTACATATTATCTATCAAGAATAAAATTGTTTGGCCTTTGACTTCTAGCTCCCACTTAAGATTTTACAGTATCTCCTCTTTAAATAATATAGAAGTAGCAAACTGTATCCTCTATAGATAAATGAAGTCTTTGTATTTCTAGGTTTTCAGCTGAAAACTAGAAGGACTTTTAAATGTATTGTATAGGGTGACTTTGAGTCGTTGTTTTGTTTAAAATGAATCCTGGATATCTTTCTTTCAGGTTTTGCATCAAATACTGGGATGAGCCAGGAAATATGTCTGGAGCATGGAGCCAGGGAATAGAAATATTGCTGCTTGCAAGGGACATTTGCTTATTATTCAGGTTTGCTGAGAAAGAGATTTTTAATATTTGTATCTCTTCTTAAGGTATTAAGCATCATAATCTATTTTTCCTTCTGACCCATGGTAGCTCAGCAAGGTATATTTTTTCACTACTGCCTGAGAAGTTAGTAAACTATACACCATGAAACTGGAAACAAGCTAATCCTAAATCTGATTAATTTTGACTGGAATACTTGCACATTTGCCACTATGTGTTCATAGCTTGAACTTTGACTCAGAATTAACATACAGTATTATACCCACCGCGGTATTCTTTATTAAAGTATTTTCTCTCCAGCAAATGCAGAAAGGTTAGAGACAAGGACACATTACTGACTTGCAAGCACATCTTCTCAGGTGTGTTCTTTACCTGTTCTCTGTTATACATTTTATTCTGGACCCCAGTAAACTTATTCTGTGTGCTGGATTGTTTATTTGTAGCATCACAAGAAAAATCCATTCTTATTTGGCTACAAAAAAAAACCCAAAAAAACCCAAAAAAACAAAACAACTCAGCGCTTATCTTCAAATTTCACGTCAGCAATGAAATTTGCAAGTTCTACTTTATTATTAAACATTATCTTTCAACATAATGAAGGACAAGCTTTCAAAGCATCCCTTGGATTTTCAAGTAGAGCACGAAAAAATTAGTAGAAGTGGAAATTTTGAGAGACATCCATCCTACATGTAAAATTAAAATACCTCCACTAGGAAGGAGTAGTGTCTGAAAAGGAGTAGTTTTATTTTTAGATCATTTTTTCCTCCCTGCAGGCAGCCCAGTGACCTCTGTCTTTACTTACAAGGTCTGCTCTGGGGCAGTGAACGACACTTCTGATAACAGGGAAAAGCAAGTGAAACAGTAAGCTGAACTCCTACCTTTATCATCTCCCTCTTGTCTTGAACCATGACATGCTACTTTGGCTTTTGCTCCTGTATATTTGAAATCTGGGAAACAGTACTGAGAAAAACACATTTTTGGTGCCATTATTTATGAGAATGCTTGCAGCACATGCTGCACTGCTAACAACAGAAGCCCTACAGACTATGCTGCCATAGTTTCACCTTGACTGTTTTCTAGCTCTTGCTGCAATAAACCAATTCTAAATGAAAATTAACTATTATAATCATGTCATTACAATAATTTTTTATGTTTATATGCTACACATAGTACCAGTTTGTTGATACTGCTTCACAGAACAGTCACTTTCTGTTTTTACATGTAGGCTTTTTCCAAACTAATCTCACAAGCTGTTTTCTACAGTTTCATTCTGTATAAGAAACAGATAAGAATCCTAATGGTATTAAGAAACTTGAAATTCCATTAGAACTCACACCAAGTGCTGCAGAGAAGAAATACATTTTTCAAAAAAGCCCTCTTTTTGGGGGGGTGAGCGTGAGGTAAGGATGGGTTTCCTTTTTAAGTGATAGAAAATTACAAATCAATATGCCTGCTGCAATAACAAAATACTTTTAAGTGATGAAACTGGAAGTATTTTGCCTTTGATGTAGTGAAATTGAGTCAAAATAAAAACAGAGCAGAGGCAAGAAACAAGATGACTTGAATTGTTTTACATAACGTATATATATTTATTATATATATAAAATTTCTGGATCTCTGTGTTGCTGAGGTCATGATGAAACTTTGGCAATTAAATCCTAAAGACAGACAACTTTATGCTTTTTACAATTTTCTAGTTTTTGTCAAAGATATGAACTCTTAACCTTCTTTAGATAGACCTAGGAACCTATTAAATTTTTATTCCACTCTGTCTCTAATAAAAGTATCAGTTTGTAGAATCTCTTACCTTAACTTTTCCTTAAAAATCTCAAAATAACTTTGACTGTGTCTACACTGATTCAGAAACTACAAAATTTGCTTTCACATTTTCTGGTGCAGCACAGATTTTTTTGTGTTATTATCATGTACCTGAATTTCCACCAAACCATGTTTCATTTTTTAATGCCACATTAAATGTGCACTAAATGTAGGGAAGCTTGATCCACAGCTTCAGTGGGCCTAATAAATAATGGCAGCAGCCAACCTGACCACCTCTCCCTCTTTTCTACCCAGGGTACCAGTTGCCTGCCACCAAAGGAGTCCATTTAATTTCACTGAAGTAGAGGCACTGAAGTAGAGGCACTGAGAAAGGTCTCAGATCCTGGAAAAGGGTTTTTGAGGCTTCATCCTCCTAGTCCGTGCTAGAGCTGCAGTAAGTGCCACTACATCTGCTTCAGTAATTTGATTCCAAATCAGGGTTTTTAGCTGATTTTTTTTTTAATGTGGATGCATAAACTCCTGACAGCTTCATTTTAATCCACAGAGAAGATTCCCATGTTGCAAAAAATCTTAGTCTAAAACTCTTTTTATATGTACTTACAGGCTGATAGGTTGTCTGTCATTATCATTTCTTATGTCATTTATTTAGCAAAGAAATTCACTTTTTGAAATATCGATGTCTAGTTTATGAAATTCAGAAGTTTAAATACACACATACAGTATTTGTACATGATCTAAGGAGAACTTCATACTGTGAAAATGTGCCTTCTCTTTTCCTGAAGCTGAAGGCACATTTTAACTCAATCCTATTTGCTCTTGCTTGCTGTCAAGTGGTTTCACTTCAGATTATAAAATGCATACATATTTCACACAAGATTATAAATAAAAGAGGTTTCCAGACCTTTTTCATTGCTAGCTTTCTGTATACCTTACCTTTCTAAATGCCATCAATTTGACTCCCATTACTTTTGTTGGTTTAGGATTGAATAACATTTTAGTGAATATAATGAACTGATAGAGAAAGGTGAAGAAAATTTTTTTTAGTTCTGTCCAAAGAAAAAAAAAACACAATTACCTAAAAAGTATTTTTTCTTTTATTTCTAATTTTCCTCACTTCAGGCTCTTTATTTCCTTTCAAGCCTGCTGTTTCTGGGAAATAGAAAACCTCACAGTCCATTTGAAGCAACAATAAATAGAAAGCTGTAAAGAGAGAAAAAAAATGACAGTCTCATGAGCTAAACTTATCTAGTTGTAGTCATTCATACATCCAAATTTTTTTAACTCAATTTTTTTCTAATTAGACTATTAAAATGATGTCTTCTAACATTGATTGAAATCTTTGTTAATAGAAACTTTACCTCTTTACCTGCCAAAAAATTTCATGGTATTCTGCATCCACAATCATTGGAAAGTAATGTGGAAGAACACATTTTATTTTATAACGACTGTCTTACATTTTCGTCAGTGGAAAAATTACTAATCTAATGTTTATGTGGCATTATTTTCCAAAACTAAAGAGGTATTTGTTGAAAGTGTTGAGATGTCCTATGCATTTTGCTAATTCTTTAGTTTATCTTAGGGCTTAGAAATTTCATATGAGCAAAGAATTCTGAAATCACTCTAAGAATAAATATCCAGGAAAAAAAAAACAAAACAAAAACAAACAACCAAATTTAAATAATTTAAAATAATAAAAGCTAAAAAGGCAAGACAAATACATGACGCAATAAAAATGTGTTAGATCTCAATTAGGAATAATTGTCAATTTAGGGTGTTCACCTTCCATTAGACTTGCACTATATATAAAGACCTCCTGTATTTTCACTGTTCTTGATACTCACCACCTTGAAAAGGAAAAAAAACATCTGAGCTGTTTTAGCCTTCCTTCTCTTGCCATGATTGTGCAGATGACCAGAAAAACTTTTCAAATAAAAAGGTAAGGTGCTGAGGGCTTGAGCACTGGCATTCTGAACTGGCTTCCCTGTCTGGCTTTGCTGGGGATGACACTGAATAAGACTTCAGTTTGCCTTCACCAGTGCTTTCATCTGGGACACTTCCAAAGAGCATTGCCAGCAGGTCTCAGAACATGCCCACAGGCAAGGTCAGCTCCACAATGCAGTAACTGCCTTTCAGCTACATTAGAAAAAGAAAACCTATCTATATATTATTATAGAATGTAAGAGAGCTAACCTAGCAGTATAGTATTTGAAAAATGTAAATTTCTAGCTCATTTAATAAATTATCCAGAATGGTTTGTTTAACAGATACACTTTTATGTAATATGCAAGTGTACAATAAACTTAGAAAAATGATTGTTAGAGTATTTTTCTTTTAAATAATCACTTTTAGAAATATATATCTAAAAACACAACCACAGGATGAAACAGCGTCTATGGTCTGCATTAAAAAGTCAAGAACAACTGATATCGGTGCCCTAGCAAAAACAGTTTTACCACTGATGGTTTCTTGATGGTTTTATCTTTCATTCCTACAGAAGGCATAAAAATGTATAGCCCAGAATTATTATTCTAGTGCATTTCAGGTAAACAAATACTTAATTAAATGGAAATATATGAGTAAGACCTCATTCTCCTAAATATTGACTAGCACAGGCTGAAGAGTAAGCCATGGGTGTAATTATTCCATATGAAGTGCTTTCATTATAAGCCTGAGCTTTCATAAATGCCTTTCAATGTTTCTTGGGTATACATTGTTGTCAAAGAATCCAATTCACTGACAAGTGACTCACAGTTTTAGAAAAAGTAAGAAACATAGAAAAATACGCACAGACAACACAAAAATATATACTTTAATACTATTTCTTGCTGTTTAAAGAACTGTGGCTAAGGACAGTCTTGTAATTTGATAATTTAAAAAAAAAAAAGTTAGCAGAATTTTAATTAGCACCAGCTATAAAATAAAGGCATAGATTTCTTCTTTTATTTTTACTTTATACTTGAAAATATCATATCATACTGGAGGAGATGCAAACCAATCACACCTCCAATTTATTGAATTACAGGAGATTATTCATATGTAAGATAAATTTAATAAAGAATTGTTCTGTGTGGAGACAAATTGAACTGGTGTTTGAAGAGAAGAAATTGAATAATGGGATCAACTTCTAGCCCTGTCAGTTTTCCTGTGTTTTGGTCAATTAATTTACTTTGCCTGCTCCTGTCATTGAGTAGATACTGTTCAAAACTCTTTCCTTTTTATACTGTATGTCTGCATGTGTGTGTATTTTTCCATTACTGCAACAGGATTGTTAAGCTAAAATATCTTGACGCCTCTAAGATAAAAATAATAATTTTGACATTTTGAATTTTCAGCCAGATTACAGGCAATAAAGCAACAAAAACAAAAGCAAACAAACAAACAAGCAAAACCACAAGAAAACAAAACAAAACACCCAAACAATAAAAATCCAGGAAGCATGATGTACTAAATAAGGAATACACAGTCTAGGGAAATGCACAGTTAAAACTGTCAAGCCACCAGATACACTAATCTCTTAAGCTCTGCAAGTATATCAACTGCAAGCTATTTACACTGTACCAGACAGTTTGTACTTCTCCAGTGGGAGTTTTTTAAAAGAAATGTTGTGACTGAAAGTTTACAATAATTATTTTAAAAATAAGAAAGAATCTTGAAACTTTTTAGTGTTCCAACTTGTTTAAGGTTTGTGTTGCTTGACTGTATATTACTGAGTGTATCCTAAAGACATGCAGATATTTGACAGTCTATTATCACATATTGCTCTGATTATTTTCAATAGGGCTTTCTCTTCATTTTTAAGTAACTTTTTCTTTTATTGTAGAATATATAATTTTACAATATGTTGAAACAATGTCATAAAATTTGACATACAAAATGTATTCACAAACTAATTCAATCAAGAGCTTAGGGCAAGATGAACATTTCTATAGTTTATACTGAAAAAAACCAATACTATGTGATATGCTTTGATTTGTCATTGCCATAATTCTATTTTATTAGCTACCATTAAAGGAGAATCTGACATCTAGAAGTCACATAAAGAAAAGAGCTCATGGCCATTTGACTAATGCTGTTCCATACACCTCATGGAGCCACAACATTTCTAGTCCCAAGAAGTTCCCACTCTAAATAAAATAAAAAGCAAGAGATGTGATCTCAGTCAGAATAAAAACATTATTTTTCACTCTACCATTGATCTTTGCACACACAGACACGCACATCATACAGACAACTGCAAAAAATGTAATGATTGCTGAATCTCTTTTTATAGCATTTGCTGAAACACTATCTTTTTACATAGTCTAGTTAGATATTTATATAGGCTTTGTTTACAATACATTAAGTGTTGTCATTTTGAGTAAAAGTAAAGACATACTAATGAAGAAGTCTGGCTGATTAATAGTGTTTATAATGTCAGTAGTGTGCTTTTCCAAGCATCCAATCAATGTGATCAGTTTATAGATACAAACTCCATTTGTGGAGAGAAATAGGCCCATGTCCCAGTATATGCTGGGGTCATCCATCTGGAAAGTAGCTTTTGAGAAAATTACCTGGGAATCCTGGTGGAACAAGGTTGAACATAAATCAGCAATGTACCCTCTCTGCAGGGAAGCCCAGTGGTATCCTGGCTGCAATAAACAAAGCACTGACAGCAGGTTGAGAGAGCTGATCCTTCCTCCTCTCCTCAGCACTAGAGAGACAGGAAAGGGCCACAAAGATTATTAAGGCATTGGTGGTCTCTCCTATGAACAAAGACCAAGAGAAATGGGACTGTTCAGCCTGGTGAGGGGAACGCTCAGAGGGGAATTCAACCACGTACATAAATGACTGAAGGGCAGGTGTAAAGAAGGACTCTTTCCATTGCTTCCCAGTGACAGGACAAGAGACAGCTGGCATAAACAGATGTAGTGGACACTCTTCCTCAACATCAGGAAGCACTTTTTTACTGTGGGGGTGACTTATCACTGACAGATGTTACTGAAAGAGGTTGTGAAGTCTCCATCCTTAGCTGCTTTTAAAAGCAATCTTGTCTTGTCATGGTTACAGCCAACTTCTTACAGGTGGTCCTGCCTGAGAAGAGAAATTTGATCAGATGACTCCTAGAGTTTTCTTCTATTCTGTGATTCTGTGAGCTGAAAGTTTTTTAATTTTTTCAGAGCACTGAACAAGTAGCTGGCCCCTGAATCAACACAAGCATTTTTGAAGATCTTGCTTATCCTGACTGAAGGAGGAGGCCTGACTTCTGCCACATGTTCTTAAGGCATTATGAGGTCTTATTTTACCTAATATTGCTGTCTCTGGCAGATACTGTCTGACACTTGTCTTCTGGAGCGAGAGAAAATGGTTTTGAGTGAGATAACTCAATTCTCAGTAGGAGGTAAGTATCTAGCATTGTATAAGTTTGTTGACCTAACCAAATGAATAGAGAGCATTATGCATGGATTTCTTAGATAATACTATGAGATACTGGACATTTGAGGGTGGGATTATTTAAGTAATTTCTTAACTATAACATCCTTCCAAATGGCACTGTTCTCAATGCATCACATGCCCTGGAGAGGCTGTATTGCATCATTTCTCTGACATTGTCAGCTAGACAGGGAAAAGAATTGCTCAGCTGAGCTATGGGGGTCCTGAAATTTTATTATTTCTAGAAATGCCTTCAAGAGGATACCAAAGGTTGTATTGATGTGGGTGTTTTTTTTTCTGCTACCAAGAGGAGAAATCATCAGCTCCTTTTCCTCCTTTGCAACATCCACTTTGGCTCCCTGGACAGACCAGGTCCCTGTCAGCTCGTAAGGTTGTGTGTCTCCTTTTTCAGGTCTGTGCAAAACTAGGCACCCTTGGCCCTCTTATTCTTTTTATTGAGCATGGAGTAAGAAAAGTTTCCAGGTGAGGTATGTCCCTGTGTGTCTGCTGCAGGTGACTCTGCAGCATAGTGTCTGTATAAAAACAAGCATGCATGCTTCCTCCCAGATTCAAGCTGGCCCTAGAAGTGCTGAGAGCTACGTGGCTGATGATGTCTGGTCAGCTAGAATGGATTACACTGTCCTTGCGAGATCTCAGCACCAAAGATTAGTGACAGGAGCTTTTCCCATGAATTCATCTCAGGAGCACTGAAACACAGTTCGGAGAGACGCAATTCAGCAAGATGGAAACAAAACAGACGTGAGCTGGCAGTGCAGACACCTATTGTGAGCTATCTCATGGTACAACAAACACCTTATGGAGAATCAACCTCCATTGCAGCTACTTTTTATGTAATTATAACTAGAGGTTCTCCACTAGATATATGATTACGAGCAAAACATAAGGAAATTCCTAGATGAATTTAAAAAAGGCTAGTGTGAAACAGTAAGACATGTTTGCTGCAAGCATGTTCAGTTTTAAATATATTACAGTATACCATAGAATCATAAGGTGAATTTGGTAGTGGTGAAATGACTCTTAATGACTAGTACGTGTCAGAGTGGGCAGGCAGGTACTGTACAAGGGCAGTCTTACTGCCATAATATGGATTATTTGACTCATTTAAAAAGCATTTCTTTTCTCAAATGTAGCACTTAACCAGTCCAGAATACTGAATAACAAGCATTTACTAATGCTTTCCTAATTAGTTTCTGACTAAACAGGTTTTCTTATAATCATAAAATAATACTTTGAAGGGAACTCTAGACACTCAAAGATCTTCCTGTTTCAGGGGGCTGTTAATTATTATTTTTCAGGGAGAATGTACCAGACACAGAGAGAATGAACATAATACCTGTTTCATGCTGTGCTGAATTTACATATTGAAGTACTTTACTGAGGCAAACAGACATCTAAATATCAGCCTGAAACTAAAATTTGTTAGTTTGTTTTCATAAAATAAATAATTTAAAGTTGATATGCTTGATGACATGATCTCAAATAAGCACTTAATATGAATTTCATATGAATATGAAAAATACCTGTACAAGAATATCATAAAAGCAAACTTTCAAGGCTTTATAAAAAGTTTTATCAACAAGTTCCTGTTCCATATTCTTCTCCTTTTCTATGAATTTTGTCCTTTTATTCCTATTATGACTTCTGGGAATAAACTAGAAATCCCTCAGAGTATACTCTCTAAAAATAAATGAACTTTATAAATGTGTCACATAAAGGAGTATGTGAAACATTTTAAAAATCCTATTCCATATTTAACTGCTAATTTCCAGTATGATTTACCTGTAAAAAATTGAAACATAGAATTTTATGCTTATGACAAAAATTATTTAAAAATTACTTTAAATCAGATGTATATATTTTGAATTTGAACATCAAAGCAGAAAAAAATCATGGCAACACAACACCAATAACTTAAGAGTGAGTTGCTGATTTATACATCATGACACTAAACAATCCAGTTGAATTTTAATTTCATGGGATGTATTTGCTGTGCAAGAAGATCCTTTATGCTTTTTTATTTGAATCACCATAACTGGAAAAGTATTCCCCGTTCTTACCTGTAAATATCAAAGCATTTCACAGGTAAAATTTTTGAACTGCCATAGTGAGGGGACCATGGCTGAATGGTTACCATTTGTGAGATTCAAACCTCTATTTCTAGTGTCATTAAGTGCAGTGGAGAAAAAAAAATACACCACAAAAAGAATGTTTAATAATGCTTTTAATTAAAAAATAGAGAGGATATATATTGGGGATGCAACTACTGAAATATTATGAATGTTTTCTTACCAAGCCTACAGTTTTTGAATTAAATATTAACATCCTATAGGACCCTTTTGAAATAATTTATTCACAAAACAGGGTGGGATTTAGCTAAAAGTAGCAAAGCCTTTTCTCTTTATTGTAAGGATGTTTGGATGGGGTGGGTAACCAACAAAAAATACCACAAAAACCACAAAAGAACAAAAAACCACGTAAGTATATGTTTACTTTTAGATTTGATGCTTCATATAGAATACATAAAATATTGTTTTATCTTGAAAAGGAGTGTTTCTATGTGCAATAGACTTAAAGGTATTAGAAACAGTACATTTTATATCCTGTCATCTAGAAAATGAAATATGGCATGCCTAGTAGTTACTCATGGCTAGAAGTGTGACTCCATAGTAACTAAAAAATAGCAGAAAATGAGATTAATGAAGCTGATGAAGCTACTAAGAACATTAAAACACCTATGCATGATGCTCCCTTTGAATGAAGGAATTAGCAGGAGACATTTTGTAAGAATGTAGATGTACTGTTGCAATTCCTGTTTTGTTTTTATCTGTATGACCTGTCTTGTTTATTTCAACTATGTCCCATTTATTTAGATTAAAACATTCTGGGATTTAATTTTCTGATATAAGAAGACATGCAATCAAATCTATATTACACCAAGTAGTCCAAGGTCTGTTTTTCTATTATTTATTCATGGAAATAAATACTCTATGGAAAAAAAGTTTCATTTTGGAAAAAAGAACAGGAAAATACTATTATTTCTGACTGAAAGAAACAGGACCAACTCCTGAAATAAATATACTAAAACAAATACAGATAATTAATATTAATTACCACGTCATTTTTTGCTAAACAAAAGATAGGATCTCATTTCTATTATCATGCTATTTACATAAAAGCTTTCATCTCCTAAGGTCTTCACAAATATTATTAAAGCAAGCTAGTCAAAACTTCATTATATTCTTTGCATTGTATAAATGGAGTGTTAAGGTTAATGGCTTTTTTCAAGGCCATATATCTAAGGGTGGGATAGATACTCTTGGGCTTCTCAGAGTTCAGTCCACAAACTGTAAAGAACTGTGCTGAAATTCTGTTGATTACTTGAACAGTATGTAGGGAGGTGTGCATTGCTGAATTTATAATACGTAGCGAGAGATGTCTTGCAGATTTCCTGTTTTTAATCCAGACTTTATGATGGCTGCTTTTTAAATAAATGAATATTGGCTTTATAAATTGCTTGCAGGCACTGTTGCTTTGAGGAAAGTAAACCATCAGTTCACAGACTCCAAAAACATAGCATTGTACTTAAATTAAGTTTTTGCATGTATCAGTATGTTAAAGACAAAAATACTGTGCTGTGCTAAAAAGCACAACATACTTTACCATAGATTACCATGCCCTAACTGGTATCAGTTGGTTAGTAGAAAAATACAAGCATTATTTTAATATTTCTTTTCATGCTGTTATCACTAGGTTCCTGATGACAAATTCACAGTGATGAAATCTGGTCCAACTCATTGACAATTTATCTTCTATTTTCTTGGACTTTAGAAGAATTTTCAGTATCTGTTTCTCTTCTGCAGATTTAGGAATCTTTTTCTGATACCCACCGTCTCACCCAATCCCAAGGCATGAGCCCTGCTGCTACATAAAATCGGGTGACTGTCTGGGAGAAGTACACTTCCATTGACTTGGTAAAGGACATACTAGCTGGCTAACAGATTATAATGAATTGGAGCTTTTTTAGGACACATATTACATAGTACCTTAGCTATGATGTTCAATTCAGTGATTTATGTATGTGTTTATGATTTATTTTGATACCAGTCAAATGATTTCTCAAGCCCTAGACGTAACTAGAAAACAATTTAAAAAGAAAAAAAAGAAGCCCTGTCTGCACGTGAGGGATGTTGCAAGCTTTTCTATTAGCAGTCTGGTTGTCTATCTCTTATGGTCCTGGAGGAGACTTCAAGGTCTTATTTTTTGCCCCCTTGAAAAAACCTTGAAAATCTCAACTATTTCTTGAAATGGTTTGAGTATCTCCAAACGTAGAGAGTGTGGGGAGGATGGTTCTGAACTCTGGATGTTTTTTCAATATTTGACATAATACAAAGAAAATGGTTCCTCATAGGCTGAAGTTGATTTTTACTGTGGATTTACTATTCTATTTAATGAGGATTTTAAGAATGATTTATTCAGTGCTATTTATACAAAATGTTAGAAACATCAACATTTCATCGTACATCAGAAATTCATATGAATTTAAGTGAGAAGTTTATGTCAGTGTTTGACATAGGGGCATCTGTCTCTGCAATGATACTGTGATGTCTGATTCTTTTCTTAGAAATGGGAAGAGCAAAGATTAGGAGGTTTGGGGAATGTATTCAAAGAACAGTGCCAGTTTTTGTCAAAAATTACTTTTCAGACAGTTCTTCACAAATAAAGATATATATGATTTCTTAACAAAACACAGTTTATGAACACCTTTGTGGTTTTTTTTCTGTTTCAAAATAGCAGCTTTAAAATTTCTGTACTCAAACTCATTAAACCCTTCTTTCCTTACCACTGCCACTAAAAGGCCCCAGGAAAAGGTTCTAAAAAGAGGAAGTTTAAAGGGCACATCCTTTCTGTTCTATATTCTTTTAAGCATGTTTTGTGGACTTAAAAAATCCCAACACTGAAACTTCTTCCATACCTTTACACATGTATTTTTAAGTCAGCTTTAGTTTCTGTAAGATTTTTTACTTTTCTTCCTTCTTGATAATGCAATCTCATTAAAGGATCAGAAACACTATGAAATTGCCATACTTTTGGCTGCAGAATTAGGTCCTTAATTTGCAAAAAATTATGTCACATTTCTGCATATTTACTCCAGAGAATGTGCATTGCACTCAGAGACTAGGACACAAGATTTTTCAGAATCAGGTTTTCTGACTCTGGAAATATTTTTTCTGTTACAAAGAACATTCTTTTCCTGTAGCATCACACAGCTTCTGCGGCTATATCTCTGCCTTGAGTGTAAACAACTGCAATTACTTCTAAAGGTAATTAATTTTATTTCAAAGGATATTTTCTTATCAATCTCTGCTAACTTGCAATCATTGCATGTTCTGAATTTATGCAGATGATTCCTTAAATGAATTTTGTCTTTTACATGCTTTTTTCCTTGTACATCGCTGCCTTGAATAACAATACTGTAAATTTATTTTGACTGTGACTACATTTCATGTTAAGTTGTGCACTTGGTCTATAACATATTCTTCATTTACACAACACTGGATGTACTGGAAAATGTTTTCCCAAAACCTAACTAAATCATATTTATACACTAAATGTTGAGTATGTGAATAATTATAAGCCCTTTGTAGCTAGAGCCCACACAAAGCTTTAAAAATGTACCAGCATACATGCTACTATTTATTTTCTAATGTACTTAAGAAAAAATATATTTGCCATGGAAAATGTGTCAATGCATAGCAAATTTGTTGCATTAGTGCTCCAAAATATCTATAAATAACCACACTCACCAATATATTATGTGCACTTCTACATATATTTACTGTTGAAAAAAAAATCAGTATATTGTTGTCAGTTTTAAACTTTTTAATACAAATTCTTTTAAAAAATATTTTCCTCACTTTATTTTAAAAAGTCTTTATTAACAGTGAGGTGAAAAGTCACACAATGGAAGAGAGAATCAAAAAAGGGACAGCACAATGTTGTATGACATTTTAGCGCACTTCGGTGCCACCATTTTTTTATCCCCATATAAATGCAGCAAGTAATGAAAAATGCTGCTTCATTGATTTCAAACGTATATTTTAGATTAAGGTGACGAACATATGATCACTGTTCCTACAGATGAAAATGGGCATTTGTATCTTCAGGGAGATGCAGTTGATTTATTCTACAAATCTACAGATGTTCATTCAACAAAATCCATATATCTTTTTTCGCTTAGAATCCCTCACAAAATAAAATGCCTAAAAAGAAGACTTTGAATGAAATAAAGTGCCACTCATACAGGCATTTTTTATCCTTCTCCACCTTTTTAGCTAGTCTGTGATATAGGGATTTTACTAAGCTTTTCCCTTCTTGTTCCTTTTAAAAATTCTGAGGAATAGGGAAAGAAAATATTCATTCAGAACAAAACAAAGTAAGGAAAGAGAACTTTCTCTCCATGAAGACACACAATAAAACTAAGAACAAGTGATTGAAAAGTCAGGTTTACATTCTCCCAACTTGTCCTGTTGTGAGTAAATTTTAGACTTTATTAGGTTTATATGAGCAACTCTCCTATGAGAGTTAAGATAAAAGACAATCTGTCTTTTATCATTCAATCAAAATATCTCCTTTGGTGTACTATAATCACTATCTGTAAGTTTTGTCCCACATTGCTACTATATCCCACGATTAAGGGAGGTCATAGCCTAAAAAAGGAGTCATAATTTTCACTTCAAAATAGGTATATGAGAAGGTCCAAAGCAGTAAACTTAATAATTCAAAGTCTTCTTGTCATGACTTATGTGAGGCTTTCACCTCTACCACTCCCCAGCCACAAACAAGATATTTTCATCATTTATTGGGAATAGTCCAGTACTCTGGCCCCCCTAAAGGTGACCTCTTGTCATGAAGCAAACTGTATCAAATCCACAACATAGATACAGTTCTTGATCCTTCGTCCTCAGCCTGATTAATCTATCATAGATGCAAACAGAATTGCAAAATATGAAAACAAGAAAGCGCTACATGCTAATCTGAACAATTTATGACTGCAGAGTACCCAGACACCCAAAAAAATAAATATTTTTTTTTCCTAAAAATTAAGTAAATCTGTATAGAAGGAAGTAGAAAGGAATGGTAGAATTCTGAAAATAGAAAGTAAAGACTGATGAAAGAAAACAAGTTTTAAACAAAAATATCTGCTGGATATTTATATTTACAATTACCATTTATGTAAGGAAATTTGCGTATTAAAGGTTTTGGCATACCATGTCAGTTTTCCATGACTTTATAATGTTGTTGGGCACCTGTTATAAACATTTTCTAAGGTTCACTTCACAATCAGCTTTGATTCTTTGAATAGAAAAACAATGACTGTTCTCACTGCTTTCAATAAGAGTAGATATAAGTCAATTCTGGAAGATATTTAAATTTCAGAATCAAGTCTGCGAGGTCACAGAAACCCTGTTTGTTTTCTCAGATCCAAGTCAACTGACTGGGGAAAACCAATAAATGCCTTGTGCGGGTCAATTACCTAAATATTGTCATCTAATGCCATTTATGATGCCTTCAACCCAATTCCTGTATGTCTCTTCCAAAAGACATATACCTTTATGACATTCGCATCAGGCCACACAGGTGTTTCAGATACCCTATGGTGTCTAAAGTGACCCTACAATCTTCTTTTTACACAATTTAAACCTAGCCTTCATAACTAAAAATTTGTTTGTACAACATAGATAGCTTTCACTTTGTCAGCATAGTAAGCACCTGTTTAATTTTGAGTGGTGTAATCAGACCTTATCTCACAGAGGTATAATAGGTACTTATTAAGAGTGCCCAATGGAAGTGTTCATGTAGTTCATGTTCATACACTGTATAATTTCTGTAACTTAGAAAAAATTAGTCTTGAGGTCTGGAGCAAATCATAGATACATAGTTCCAGAGAATACATCTCAGATAGTGCACTGAGCATTACTTCTTGACAAAAGCATCACTTCTTGACAAAAGCATCATCACTAATTTCCAGGGACAATAACCTTGATCATTTGGTGTTTTCACTCTTGATAAATTAACTATTGTTAGTCTTTTACTTGATCTTTCCAAGCAAAGGTCTTGCCTTTTTTCCCCCAGTTTTATTCAAAATGCCCAGACTGTGCATGAGTCTCTTGGTGCCATCACCTGACCATAAGTGAAAATCTACCACAAAAGAGATTTTAAAATATTTCAACCACTGTACACTCTTCAGTTTCGCTAAGCCCGCCAAATTAAGGGATAATGAAGACACCAGTCACATCCCAGGGGAAATAAATACAATTTGTTATGGACATCAAATGCCATGGCTCAGAAGCAGATGCTGACAAAAGCCAACAGCAGCTCAAAAGGCATTTTCAGTTTTAGGAAGTAAGATGGATAACCATAATGCAGCACAGCAGAATTTCTTTAGTAACACAAAGTATTAGCATCTACCTTTCACCTTGAACAAAAAATCATCAATCAAATTTTAAAGAAAACGATAGGAATAAATTCATAACAACTTTCCCATTCAAAAATCATATTCAGTGTGAACATTAAACTTCATTTGTAGAAGGTCACATTAGAACAGCCGGAAACTACCAACAATGAAATTGGTTACAATATCTAATTCACTGTTACATAAAATGCATTTACTGTATAATAGCTAAGGAATGCATGTAATTTAAAGAGGCCTGCTACAGCAATCACTGAGACTGAACATATCGAATATAGTAAGTCTCAAACCCATTGCATTTAGAGTAGTGTGCAAGAACTTTTTCTGTCCAGTGAGAGCCCCCTGGCTTAGCAAGAAAGTCAGACTGTCACATTATTATATTAGATTAAATCATTAATGACAATCAGAAGAAGTATTCCTTTTGATTTTCATTGGCTGTGTTTTGCATGCTGAGCTCACTTTTCAATGCAGATTCAGCACTGTCTTCATTTTCAGATCCTTTTGTCTCATTTTTTGAGTACATGCCTTTCTTTTTATAAATGCGTATGGCTATGGCCGTGATGCAAAGTAGGATGAATATGACAACTGCTATCACACCTACAAGAAGAAAAGAGAGAAAAAGTAATGAGAAAGGCCAGACAGATAATAACATGTTAAGTCAGACAGCAGGACAAAGAAGGAATGACTAGATCACATAATGGAAGGGCTTACAGGAAAGCCTCAGAAATGAGAAGGCATAGCTGCTTTCAAATCAGAAACAGCACTCTAATATAAGTTTCATGGTGATTGTTTTGAAATTTTGCACCCTAATAATAATAATAATAATAATAATAGAAAGTTCACAGATCATTATAATTTCTGAAATTTTTGAATGGAAAACCACTAGGCGCTTTAGAGTATTTTCAATAAGAGGGTTTCTTTTTCTCCTTCACTATCAAGCCCTAGATCTCCACTGGTTTGGGAACTCAAGATAAGGAACAGTAAGGTGGGATGCTTCTCACAGCGATAAGCAGGACCTTACAGACTGTCAGCCCATCTCCTCTCTTCCTCATTCATCCTTTCATAATGGTCTTAGGACTTTACGTTCATGAGTCAGAGGATGGACAGGAGAGGAATTCGAGGAGATGTGAAACAGAAGGGAAATGGATCATGTTTGTCAAAAAGGCAGAAAATAGGACTAGGCTGTTGGGATGGAAAGAGCACTAAGCAGTCTGGATAACAATTGTAATGCAGTGGCTAAGTTACAGTAGACAAAAGGACAGCCCGTTGCACAACTTGGTCACCACTGCAAGACAAATAAAAATAACTAGTCCCTTAGCACTGTAGATAAAAACATCCAAAATTCAGCACATGCCAATTTTCTTGATCTCTACTATGAGCAGCCATTCATCATCGTAGAAATATAAATGTTTTAATACAGTAGATCCTTCTCTGAAATGGAATTTGCAATCTAAGTAAATATTGTTTTTATTTATATTAACTAGAACTATCATTCTTTTATTTCAATCATTGTAGATTCTCTCACTAAAGACTTTTCTATAAACTTGTTTTGTCTGAAGTAGCTGAACTGATACTCAGTTATATTCATTTAAGGGTGTTTAACCTTAAATTTTACTGAATGTTGCACAGTTTGCTTTGTTTTGGCTTTCAAACAAACAAGCAGAAGAAAAATTGTGAGTGCACTTTGTTGTTAGCACACTTTAAAAATCCCCACCCACACTAAATTATCTAGTACATAGTGATCTTTATGTACAGATACTTAGGTAAAATAATCTTTTGAAACAATAAAGCCAGTTTTGACAAAGCTAGACATATAAAAAACTCAGAAAACATATTTTTAAATTCTGACCTTCCTTGAAATCAATGGTAAAATTTTCATTTGGTGTGTATAAAATTATATAGACATAAGTATCTCTTTACAAGCAGGGAAGCTTCTAGGCTTAATAATCCCATCTTAGTATCTTTGGTACTACCCTCTTAAAGGTCACTGGTCATGCAGTGTGCTTTTGCATACACGGACCATAGCAGGTATCAGTGATTAAATGAAAGACACAAAAGTGATTGCAGGCTCTTATCCTAACTCAACCATTCACAGATCTAAACAATTTTAACTTCAATGAAAAGCCTGGACAGTTTTAGTCTACTAAATTCCACTATTTCCTCTGTCTACTCAGGCTTTAAAAACTCTTAGAAAGTAAATATTTTCTGAATCTAAAAGATAGAGGGGGTGACCTTTTCATTCCACTGCCCTTTCTGTCAAAGTATCTATGCAAACTGAAACAGAACTATACTGCAAAAACATCATCTTTATGAGTGAAAACAAGTTTTATTTTTTCGCCTCCTCCCAAAAGAAGAAATACTCCCAGAAATTCTCACAGAGGATGACTGTCACAGGAGAAGGTACTATGCCTTTAAAGAAAATTTGAACTGACAGAGGCATATACTTGCTTCAATACTGGTAAAAGGAGTTCTGTTTCTGATGAGGGTCCGCAACTCCAAACTGTCCCTATTAAGGCTCACTTGAGTAGTCCTCATTTCTGCTAAGAGACAGAACAGGTAGATTTCATATGAATATCCATAGGATTCATATGAGATGGATCTTAAGGACAATCATCCAGAAAGGCACTGTGATGAAACCTGTATATCCTGATTATCAGTACTGTATTTCAAGCACACACATCTATCCTAAGCTTTATGCTCTATTTGTTCTGACAGGCATAAGTAATAAAGGGACTATCACCATATTCGCTTCAGAAGTAACTGAATTCTACATGGTTCTTCCTCTATTCCTCTGATTTAAAAAAAAAAAAAAAAAAAAGGATTTTGAAAAAAGTTTATGAACGGTCATTTATAGTTCTATTTGAGCTAATAAAAATGTTCAAAATAGGAAGAAAATGAAGAGACTGTATTTCAAACAACAGTAACTATTTTTATTATTTTTATTTTAACATGCATTTTAAGCTATAAATCAATGCAAGGGAAATTCTTTCCAAGAATACATTGCCTTCCCAACAGGAAACCAGAATGAAATTTCCTCAGACTGTCAGAGGATTGATTAAAGCAGTGTTAAACCTCCTATTTTCAAGAAAATGTCTTTGTTCAGATTTACTAAAGAACATTTTTAACTTGACTTCATAGCAAAAGGTAATTTTTTTTGGCAAATCAAGAAGAAATTATGATTCTTTCTTAAATCTATGCTTTTTTTCACAACAAATCCAAGTGCTTTTTAAAGTAATAGACATCACTATAATGCAGGTTGAAATTCTGTCCTTACTAAAATGTTTTTCAGCAGAATGTTCAATATATGGAAATATGGCATTAATTTATGAAATAAGGAGAGTGTGATCAATTGTATTTTAAAACAATGCTTGACTTTTATCTATCTACCAACTGTAGTAAAATGAAGAGTTTTTACTCATTTCTGTATGCACACAAAGCTAAACTGACCTCACTTCATCACTGACAGATTCACAGTTAGGAAAAAAAGTTTCCTGTGGGTTTATTACAGTCTCTATTACCTCCAATAATTGCAGAGTCACTTCTGATTGCATTAGCTAAGGGCTTTCCCTCATCTATTGGTCCAGAGTGATCTGCAGCAGAAAAAAGAAAAAAAAAAGAAAATGACAGACAAATAGAAGATGTGCTTTTTAAAGAAATTCTCACACCGTTACAGTTCATTTACAATATGGTACAGTGGCAGTAGTGTGGGTTAGTAAGCATGCACAGAACATCAATGTAGATGACACTTTGCAGAGATAAATAGAAAAATGTAAACATTCAGATGAAAAGAGAAAGGCTAGAGAAAAGGAATTACATATAAAAGAGAATTATTTACAAACTACTCCTGAGATGTTAACCCGCATGGAAAAATAAAAAGTCAGTTGTGATTCAGGTCATGAGTATTCTATTTGGATTTTGCATCAGAGATCAGAACAAGTGATAATCATATGCTACCTGCAAATGAATGTGTTGTTTCACTTGATGTTGAGTCAGCTCCAGTTAAAGTTCCACAGTTGGATTCAGTGAAACGCCCTTTTACAATGACAGGGGCTGAGCTGCTTTGGTGCAGTGCAGCCTTCAAAGGAGCAATGTGGTTGAACTGCACTGAAGATAGACAGCCAACAAACCCCTGAGAGTTTGCCTTCATAGTCTCCTCATCTACATCACTTTTTTCTGTTAATCAAAAGGAACAGAACACAATTAATCATAGTGCAAAAGTACAAAATAAAGTGTCAGAAGAATAAATGAATAATTAACCTGTGCTCCTCTGAGTATATTTGAATTGCAGCAACATATGTAGATTCACTGAATCCCTTTTCTTGTCTGACTTTATTGAAAAGACAGTCAAATACATTCAAACCCTCCCCCCCCTTTTTTTTTAACAGATGACAGTTGCTTATCTGCTGAGGGAAATGCTTTTAAATTCATATAGCAAGTTCCAAAGAAAAAAGTTTCTATTGTAAATGAAGTATTTAAATTAAAATGCAACAGTTTTTCATTCTGCAAAAATATAATACTGAAGAATGAATTCCAGAAAAATGCGTTTTATTGGATTTCTTCTCACAAATAAATATTTTTGGAACATATTCATTCCATAGTCTCATATATCTACGCCATTCCAGCACCACCAAGTCTGTCAAAACAAAGACCCTGAAGATCTCAGATCCCCAGACTCTGGAAATCCATCAAGACCTTTTATGTGAATTTTTTAAAAATGAATTAGTGTTCAGATTTACTATACATTTCAAAA
>VXBN01004091.1:257107-267464 GCA_013397395.1 Sinosuthora webbiana
TGGCCTGCATCAGCAACACTGTGGCAGCAGGAACAGGGGAATGATTGTCCCCCCGAACTTGGTACTGGTGAGGCCACACCTGCAGTGCTGTGTCCAGTTGTGGCCCCTCACTACAAGAGAGACACTGAGGTGCTGAAGCATGTCAGGAGACAGGGAACAGAGTGGATAAAAGAGTTAAGAGAGTAATTCATATGAGAAGCAGCTGAGGGAACTGGGTTCGTTTGGCCTGGAGAACAGGAGGTTTATGGGTGACGTTACCACTCTCTACAACTGCCTAAAAGGAGGGTGTAGCCAGATGGGGTCAGTCTCTTCTCCCAGGCAAACAGTGACAGGAGAAGAAGGCATAATCTCAAATGGTGCNTGATGACATTCTGGCCTGCATCAGCAACACTGTGGCAGCAGGAACAGGGGAATGATTGTCCCCCCGAACTTGGTACTGGTGAGGCCACACCTGCAGTGCTGTGTCCAGTTGTGGCCCCTCACTACAAGAGAGACACTGAGGTGCTGAAGCATGTCAGGAGACAGGGAACAGAGTGGATAAAAGAGTTAAGAGAGTAATTCATATGAGAAGCAGCTGAGGGAACTGGGTTCGTTTGGCCTGGAGAACAGGAGGTTTATGGGTGACGTTGCCGCTCTCTACAACTGCCTAAAAGGAGGGTGTAGCCAGATGGGGTCAGTCTCTTCTCCCAGGCAAACAGTGACAGGAGAAGAAGGCATAATCTCAAATGGTGCCAGGGCATGTTCATGTTGGACTTTAGGGAGAATTTCTGCACTGAAAGGGTGATTAAACATTGGAATGGGCTGCTCAGGGATTTTGAGAAGTTCGAGCTCCTGTAAATGTTTGAGAAATAACTGAATGTGGCATTTAGTGCTGTGGTTTAGCTGACAAGGTCATATCGACTCAAAGGTTGGGCTTGGTGAACTTGGAGGTTTTTTCCAAACTAATGATTCTACAATATCCCTCAGCTGGTGTCTGTTTGGTTCTGCTTTGTCTCAGAAGGAAGCTGTCTATTCTTCAATAATAGGAAGGTTAACACCCCTCTATGCAGAGGAATCCTGCTAGGTTATACCTGACTACCAAGCACAGGTGATAACTATACAGAGTAATCCTAAGATTAATGAGAGTTGTTGATTCAATCTTTTTCACTGTTCCTTATTTTTCGTGCATTTCATAATAACTAATATTTTATTCATCTGTGTTGCTTAGCAAGGTGCGCAACCGACATCATCTCTCTTTTTCTTTGTTGTGCAACTTACTCTGACATCTCTTGTCCTTTGTTCTCTTTTAAAAACTAAAAGCAGAAAATATTCCACAATGTGTGAGATTGTAAACTATAATTCTCATACATCTCCAGTCCTTGTTTGGATAAATGCTTTCATGTGATCATTCATTTTAAGTTTTTTCAGTTTCAAAGTTGTATAATTCTTGGTGTTACATGGAATATCTTGACATAGCTATTGTTATTTTCAGTTATAATGGAACAAAACCACCTGGTGGTGGCAATTTCATGTCATCTTTTAATCAAAATATAAAATTCTTCAATGTTTGGTCTAGTCTCCATCTTCCCTTGATACCTTTTGAGGCACAAGTATAAATTTTTATCAGAGCATATAAGATTTCCCTCTTTATTTCATTTTTCAATAAACATTCACATTTTTTGCAGGTACAGTTTAAGAATACTATTGCCCTTAAATGTATTCCTCCTCAATACACAGTTAATAAAACTTACATTAATTTAGTATTAGTTTCTCAGAGCAGACATAAAAAAGGTCTTTTTAAAAGTAGGACCAGCTTTTAATGCTCTAATAGTGTACAACATATATTTACAACAGGCACTCATGAATTCATAATAAGGCAATATTACATTAGAAACACTACTGTGGATATAACACATAGCTCTGTATAGCTTTCTGTAACAGCAAAATAAATACTAATTAATTCCTTTTTACTCAATTTCTACTTTTTCAGCATTTTATCGAATTGCCTTAATGTCGTGCTTTAACCTGAGAAGCTGTGGATAAAGAGATACAACAAGATTTCCTTGAAATTATTGAAATGGCACAACTTCCTTCAGTAAATTACATCCTCTCAAGAAAAGGTGCTAATCTAGATCCTTGCATTGTCATTCAAACAAACCTCAAAAGAAACAAACTTCATTTGAAATACTCTCCTGCAGTAACTATTGGCCAAGGCACTTTGAGATCCATAATCTCAAAATAGTGAGTATCTCCACAGATTTTTCACAAAGTCTCTCATGTCATCGTACAAAGTATTTTCAAAATATCAACAACAAAGGTTGCCAACACCTTTTCTTCTCCTCCTCACCCCAGTATTTTCGTATTTTTATGATTATAACTAGAAAATATTCTGTGGAGCACCGACCTACAAAAAGCTGGCTGTTGAGCTGCAAGCGAATATGTCCATCAGGTGGAGCACTGTGGGATCTCTGGGGAAGCTGATCAATTTGTAAGGAAGCCTCTTTGACATTCCGTTCAGCCTTCACATAGTGCCATTGGTTGTCATTTAAGGAATGGCGTGATTGCACTATGACTTCGCTAGGCCCATTCCCCACGTCAAATGAAAAAACCACTTCAGAGGGAGCTAGAAAGAGGATAGCAGTAACAGACATTTAAATTATTTCGTAATTAATTGAGTGGCAAAATAATTAATAGCAGAACAAGCTACTTTAAGGTATAACCTACTATTTCATGGGATAAGACAGATTGTTTTAGAGGGAGAATTTACTTCAGGGGCCTGCAGCTCATTCTTCACACTCACTGACAGCAAGAGCAATGATTTATGCACCGCATGGAAACCAATCAGTTTGTGGACCCCTGGAGAGCACAGTAGTCAAGAAACAGTGAAATGTGCTAGCTTTGCGATTTTTCGGTTTGTATGAAATGCATCTCTTGATTACACGATAATTGATTACTGTTGTTAACTATATTTAAATTAACACAACTACAATCCAGCCAGCACCTTCTACTGTCTATTTGCTTTTGTTATTTATTCATATAGTCTTTACGAACATCAGAGGGAAGAGTTTGATGTAGTTCATAAAATTATGATTTAAATTGAGTTTTTCTCTAAGCAACTTTCACATTACACAGTTTCATGGTTTGCCTAGAAAACCATAACTGAATTTTTGGAGATCAAAATAAAAAGATGACGAATATGCCAGAAAACTGAAGATCTGAAAATTCTGAATATTTTCTCTGGAAGTCTTTCTTTCATATATTCAAAGACAATCATGTATGAAAAAAAAAATATCCCCTAGACAATGAATAGCCACAATTTTGAGTTAGTAAAGATTTCATTAAAGGATTATAGCGAAGATTTCATGGATTCAAAAAAAAGAAAGCTTCCTATTTATGTCACTGAATTCTGACAGAAATGCAAAAAAAATTAGAAGTCAAGGGAGTTAGATGAGCTTCAAACAGTGTTTTAAAAAGGAATTTATTGAACTAGAAAAAAATTTTCCTTGCAGTATTTTTACTTTCTTTTCACTTTTTAAAAATATATTAGACGTTTTAAAACATTTAAATCCACTTTGGCCAACCTTTAGATTGAGTAAAGTCACACACTTGCAATCCCTTAAGCCCTAAATCTTGTTACTATAAAGTATTTTTCTATAATATTTGATCCTAAGACAGAAAAATAAAATGAAAATATATAAGCCGTTTCACTTACTAAATAAAGAGTATTGTGCAGTCAATTTACGAATGGAATGCCTTTTGTAATACATTACCTCCTCTGCTTCAAAATCAACAGTTTTACACAATAGGAAGAAATAACTGATGTTTAAACACAGTTCCTCAGTAAAATAAATTAATTTTAGGATAAATTTCTTTTATTTAGAAAAAGCTGAGAACTCACTCTCCCTTTATAAAGGGATAAAAGAAAAAAAAAAAAAAAACAACCACGCAGTAGGAGAACAAAAGAAACAGAAAGTCCATGTGACTGGCTAAAAAGAATTTCTACTGAATGTTACCTTCTGCAGAGAAGTCTTTGTAATCTGGATACTGTTGAGGGAGTTAATCCTGAAAACACAAGTTCTGCTTTGAACTCACTGAATGGGCCTATTAAATAGCATATCAGAATGACAGACCTGATAAATAATGTTACTGTTTAGATTTTAAAGGCAAAAAAACCACATAATAAGGATTTTGAAATAATTACTGAAAAAATGAATTATGTTAGTACCACTAAAAAATTAATATAATCTTGAAAAAAGGGAAGTAATCCTTGAAGTTCCACATACGAAGGCTGAAATAACAAAAATGGGTGTATGGTGATCCATTGTAGTCTCTCAAGACTATACAGAGTATGTCAGAAAAAGTGAAAAATATAATCCCTTAACATTAATATTATAAGTATTTTTGCTAATACCAACAACACTGCAAATTTGAAAGAAAATTTGAATTTATAAGAACCACCAAGAAAATATGCCACAGGATGTGGAAGGATGATACTGGGTTCTAAAATGTGTTATCTTGCAACAAAAGACACAGGCACAGAGCATTTTGGTTATTTCTTAGGCAGCAGAAGAGAATGCATCCAGAAGTTTTCTTCTGGCACAAATATATTTTTTGGGTCCTACCTACACTGGTATTACTTAAAAACTATCCAAGTATTGCAGGAACTCGTAACCCTAGGGCATTCAAACATAGGCAGAGCACAGCTACAGACTAGCAAAGTGGAGTGGAAGATGTAGTTGATAGTAATCATGAAGAGTGGTCAGCAGCTGGCTGTGGCTAGAACAACTAACAGAAATCACAGCTACAGAGAACCACCCAGAGTGGAGCATCATGTGCAGAAGCAGAAAGAGATTACCAACTAATATGCTACAGAATGCAAAGTCCTAGCATTTTCCTTAAAGGAAGCAGTTGAACTGCATTCATCCTGGACAGTTAAGTTCCAAATTTGGGCAGACAAAGGCCACCAGTAGTTGCATATTGGACTGTTCTGGACTACTAGCAAAGAAACTGCAGAAGCCCAACCAAATCAATACACCATAGTGTTTCCAGCCATACTTTAAATACTTTGGAAATAAACCTTCAGTGAGCATTCAATAAAAAAATACCCAGATCTTTGGCTAGAGCTAGGGTAACCTTTGGTCCTATAAGTATTTAGCAGAGTGTACTCTTCAGAGTTGAATTGGCTTTTGTTGCTTTCAGGCACTGCTTCTGCAGGAAATCAGTAAATCAGAAAGAAGTTCAATGTGTATTTATAACTTACTGTAAAACAAAAATAAGGGATCAAGTATCTTCTTTGAGACAAGGATCTTATTTTACTTAACCTCTGTTTTAAAATACAGTTAGGATGCACATACCATTTTTGCAACAGTGTTCTAGAATATATACACAGATGCACTACAGTGTTTATAACTTCATAAAACCAATAGAACAGCACTAAGTTTCACATTTCCTATTAAGTTTCTGCATCTGTCATTTTTTGTTTGAAGCTAGCTTCAATGACTAAAGATCACTACCCCATACATTAAAAGAATTAGATATAAAGTTTGAAAATAATCAAAAAAATACCACAAAAAATATTCGTCTGAAAGTCAAATGTTAATGACATAGTATGTTTTAAACATTTTCTCACATCATCATCTTAAACAGCGACATCTGACATTTACATTATTGTTATTTATTATTACATAAATAAAAAAAATATTTTATTTGAAACTATTAATAGAACATCAAGTGTAGGCTGGTAATTTACATTCACATTTATTATAAAGGATGTGGAGTTTTATATGAAATCTAAATCATCTTATACCATATGAAATACTCAAGTTAATTTCTTTTTTTTTTAGAAAGGTACTCTTGATGGAATTACATATTGCTCATTTCTGACTGATATTTTCCTCAATAAAAAAACCAGTTCTGGGTCCACTGCAAACAATCCTCTATATAATTTACATATGGCATGCAAAAAATAATAGGTCTGTCTACTCAATAAATTAGGGTGTTTATGGAAATGAAAAAAGTTCTCTACATGCTACACACTAATGAGATAACTTTGCTTTTTTAAATAATGAAATTACAGATCAATTCAGCCTTTTGCTTTCTCTCACACCTCCCTACTCATATAAAGTAATTTAAAACCCGTAACAATGCAGTGGTTTTTATGTTCATGAATGACTGGGACAAGTGACATGAGTCTGTCTTCATATTATTATTCTGAAGAAAAACTTATAGTCTTCTGAAAAATGTCAGAATAAATTCAGTTCTCAGAAGCATTCCTTTAATGCTTCTATGATTTAACTGTTTATTTTGAAAATAGAAAATAATTTATCAGACAAGACTATCATCATTGCTTCAGAGAGCCTCCACTGAAGTGCTGATCCAGTACATTTTCTGTATTGCATGACACTGAGTTTACAATGCTGCTGTTCTTTAAACTGTTCACAAAGCTTTAACAGAAGGCAGTTCATACTGCCAAAAAACATGGCAAAAGCAAAAACAGGGTAGTTTTCAAATACAGCACTATAGTTTGAGATGATGAAAAACAGATTCATTAAACATTACATAATATTCTATAATAAAACTACCTACAGAAGGTGTTTTCCTGTTTGTTTCATTAACAGAAGATGCTAACATGGACAAAAAATGAGAAAGCAGAATAATTTAATTTTTAATAAAAAATATTTAATGCTTCCATAGCAATATTCTGCAATACAACTATAGATTTATTTGTACTCTTCTCCAGAAAATACTGGAGTCTGATAACAAAATTGATTTGGAAAAAAATGAGGAATTGTCTAATCCCAAGGTAAAAAGTGTTCTAAAGAACTCTCAGAGTCACCAGGCAAGTAGAAGACTTTCCAATTAATGTGACATTACAAATTAATTCAAAAGCCTAATGAAAAAAAATGCTTCATCCTTTTAAATTATCTCTTTTTTAATAATAAGCAACGTAAGAATTATATATTGAGTCAATTAAGATAAAGGTTTCATTTTACATTGGTCCCCTTATGTAAGATTTAGTGGGATATTTAATTCTCTCTTACACAACAAAAAAGTATTTCTGCTTGTAAGTCTAAGAATTTGGGTCCGCACAAATAAAATGAAACAAAACTGAAAAAATAAAAAAAGAAAAAAACATGAGAATGTGTGACTTAAGATATTATGCCACAAAAGATCTTAGTCACACATGGTGACTGAGTCAATCTTCCAGCAGCCATGAAAAACGCCTGGACTTAAAATCTGGAGGAATAGAATTTGGTGGCACAATTCAGAGATGCACTGAACACAAGAAGCAGAAACAGTCTGAGCAGTCAGGGGCTGATTGCTGTGCTCTTAGATTAGGAAACCTCTGGGGCAGAAAATTTCTGCAAACGGATACTTATTTAGTTTCAGTGCTGTGATTTTTTTCTGGATAATGATAAAGATCTGGTAGTAGTAGAAGAAATAATAAAGGTAGAGAACAGTTTTTAAATACTCTCCATTTAAATTAAATAAAATCCAATTTTTATAATAATAACAACAACAAAAATACCACCAGTCATGTTACTTACACTGTAACTCTATCCTTATGAAGTCTTGAATTCCCAGGTTCTCTAAAAACACTCCTGAGGAAGCAGTAGTTTTAAAGAAAAATGAGACATCTGCACTGAGTTCTCCGTGGAAGGTGGGGAAATGCAGGTAGGATGTCTCTGTGTTGAAGGAAGCTGAATTCCAAAATGTTCCTGGTTAACAGAATGAATGGATGATAGAGTGTTATCTAACATTTCTAGTGTAATATAACCAATAAACAAAAGGGAAATTTCCAGGTCTAAGAATGGTTGAAGTGCTCAAACAGTCTCACATCCACAGAAGCTTCCCTATTAGTTCATAAGAAAAAAAGGTAAGCATTATTGGGAACATAAAGTACTGGTTTTTTCATAAAGAATAAAGGTGGTCAGCTCAGGAAACAAAAACCCAATTATTAGGAAACAAAATGAATTTCATCTCAGCTGGGAAGTCTGGTTATGGCCTAATGTATCCTTTCATGAAGTAAACAAAGACAGCAGCTATAAATGAAGTGCTAAACCTACATTATAGAGTACTGGGTGAGGGAGCTGTTTAGCCTGGAGAAAACGAGGCTCGTGGGGTCCTCACTTTTCTCTGTTAAATGCTTGAAAGGAGGGTGTAGTGAGGCAGGAACCAGTCTCTTCTCCCAGGTTACAAGGGACAGAATGAGAGGAAATGGCTCCAAATTTAGACTAAATATGACAAATACTTTCGCCACTAAAAGTGTTGTAAAACATTTTAACAGACTTCCCAGAGTGGAGTCACAATGCATGAAAGTGTTTGAAAAACTTGTGGATATGGCACTTGAGGTCACGGTTCAGTGGTGAACACGGGGGTGGTGCAAGGCTGACAGTTAAGACTTTTTATCTTAAAAGTCTTTCCAACATCTACATCTACAACTCTAGGATTAACTAGTACAAACTATAACTATGAGAGCTGTTAAATATATTTTTACATAGCAAGGAAAAGAGACTTGTTATCACTGTAGTCCAGGGAAATTTGCCAGCTATCCTATATTCAAAGAATGTAGTACAAATATCTTTCCAATTACTGTAGAAGAAATCAAAGAAATAAATTGCAAAACTTGATAAGTTAGCATAGATATTTTCCCAGTTTTATTAATTTTTAAGGTAGCATTCAATCATAATTTGCAAGATTTTGTTATTGATTATTAAAATGCTGATGTAAAATCTCTAATATCACCCTTTTCACCACATATATGGTGTTCAACTAGAAGTACCTTGTTAATATTGCTGAATCCTTACAGATATATCAGTATTTATTTATTACACTATATTGCTTTCTAAACCAAACGAGGAATTCAATACTTTCTTATCTAATTGACCACACCCATTGCATATTCTCCTGATAATGTTGTGCTCTTAGTCAAACAGTTATGCAAAACTGCAATTTTTGCTTTTAGGATGGGAAGGGGGAAGAAAAAAAAAAATTTGGAAATTTCTCTCTTCTCTGCAAAATCAAACCCTATAATACAGTGTATGTGGAGGTGTAGTCCACAGCCAGTGAGGTAAAATTAAAGTCCATTCCTTCATTCCAGCAATTTTTTTACCATTTTAGAAAGGGTTTGGATCCCAAACCTAGAAAACCCTAGAAAACCATCATGGCAGAATTTCCACACGTATTCTGGCAATTTCTCACTGTGACTTTTGACACTCAGGAGTCCTGGCAGCTTTAACAAGTTAAAGCAGCCATGGGGACAACATTTACATGGTAAGGCAGCTGTGAACAGATGTGAGGAGAGGGGAAAGCATAGCTTTGCACCTCAGTCTCCTGTGCTGCCTTATGGGCTCCTTGAAGTTACCAACCTGTGAAAAGTGCCACCAGACAAAAGCAGGAACCTTACATGTTGGCATAAATTTTAAGCACATATTCCTCAACTGTTTCAGGTCATGGCTCCCACAGAGCAAACTTCACAAAAGTTGTGAGTCAAGTGTATCACAGCTGTTTAAACATAATGGGATGGCTGTTACCAGTAATTCAAACACCATAGGAAGTTTAATACTGTAATTTATACAAAATTGGTACAACATTGCCAGCCTTTAGAAGAGAGGAAATAGCGGCAGTAACAGACCAGTAAAGTCATGATAGAATTAGCTTCAATGAAGCATTTGAATGCTATTTGTAAATCAAAATGGAGTCCTTGGGGGAGGGCAGGGATAGGAAGTTTTATTTTTCTCTCTTAATCTACTGCCTTTTCTTGTCTCACTGTTCTTCTTCTCAGCTCTGAGAACTGTGTGAATTAGGAATCTAAAGATTATCTATCAATAAAGCAGGTTAAATATAGGTTTAGGAAAAGTATATTACAAGGTATCTTATATCGTTGTAAATCAGGTAGGGAGAAGAATTTCTTCAGTTTAGGACATCTGGCTCACAGTCCCCCATCTAGTTTTCTGGAACTGTCAAACACCACTTGGTTAGGTAATCAATATTATTTAGCATTTTTTCGAAGAAGTAAGACTGCAGTCTTCTATGTGCAAAAAAGAAGGAAGATCCTTCTAAAGCTATTTTTATTGAAAAGAATTACATGAGTTTTTTGGCATATATCAACTAGTCTTACCAACTTGAAACTGTAAAATACAAAAAGGGACAATAATAACAAGACATATAAATTAGCCTTCTCAAAACACTTGTGCAATTGCAATTTTTAGCACTCTACAAGTTCCTCAAAACTGAAATCTGTTCATCATTTGTATCAATTCCTTGTGATATCTCTAATGGTTGCATCTTCATTCTGTCAGCAGGGACACTGAGTGTTGAGGCAGAGAAAATAGAGATCTTAAGTTGCCAAACAGTACATTTTGTAATTTGGGTTTCT
>VXBN01004091.1:267506-310896 GCA_013397395.1 Sinosuthora webbiana
TTTTTTTTTTTTTTTTTTTTTTTTTTTTTTTTTTTTTTTTTTTTTTTTTTTTTTTTTTTTTTGTTTTTTTTTTTTGGTTTGGTTTTTTTTGATTTTTTTTTTTTTTCTTTTCTTACTGTAGAATCCATGGATAAAAGAGCAGAAGGGAAAACTGTGATAATCTAGTTCAATGTCTGATACAACACAGACTATATAAATTCCCTGAATCAATTCTTGTCTGAAAAAAGAGAATTTAGTCTAGAAAAATATTCAATTGATTGCATTAAAAAATTTCAGTTTATGGAATATTCAAAAATGCTTTTACTCTCAGTTTGTGCCTATGTATGTATTCACACAGAGTCCAGCTTCAAATCCCAAACATTAAATAATTTTCTGACTTCCTTTCAAGAACATTTTTTGAAATCTCTTCCTCTGTGAAACTCCTTTTAAGTTTAACATGTCACCTCAGATTATGCCCAAATTCAGCAAAAAGATTAAAATGCTTTCACTAAAAAATGAACCTCAACTCTTTAATGCTATCCTTTAACCTTACATTCTCTTTATATACTGTAAAACTGTAATCACAGACTTGTATTAAATCTCTTGATTATGCAGGAAGCTGCAAAGACGACCTAAACAATGTTGATTAGACAGAGGTTAGGACAAATATGAATTAATAATAATTTATATAAAGCTAAATAAGGGGGAAGAGTTGAAAATACAGTTTACAAATACTTCTGCTATTGAAAGTAAAAGAAATGCCCTGATTTCTCAGGGTACTGAAGAGAGATGAAACAGATTTTTTTTGCTAAATTAGAAATTTACTGCTCTGCATTAATGAAAGTATCACTTATGACTGGTTAGTACAGTTAGTCTCTGTTACATCCAAAGCTCACACTATTTGGTTTTTCTTTCTTCATTTAAATGTCAAACAGACATTGAATGGACTACCTGCTTTCATTTACATGCTTGCACTGTCATTTTGCAATTGAATTTACTTTTTTTTTTCAGCCATGTAAATGAAACTCCATCAAATACCTTACTAGAGTCTATCAGTCTCTCTTCAATAGTATTACCCTTATTTTCATTTAATGTAAATTCATGCTGAATTATATATTATCTTTACAATGCATTATAGTATCTTTATATTATTTTTATTAAGATCTCTATCATCCATTTTATTTTGGGCCCAAGAATCAGTCTTATGCTGACAGATTATAATCACCCATTTAATACACATAATTTTGGCATATTATAGCTATATTCCAGTATTTTGGAATTATTTATATGTCCTAATACTTACTGAACATTCATAGTAAAAAGTCAGAATATGCCTACTCAGCTCTTGTAATGAAAAGAACAAGAACAAAAAACACCCAACATAGAAAGGTGGGGTTTTTTTAATCTTTTCATACTATCTCTATTGGAATTTATTCAACATGAAGCTTTTACTTCAATAATGACAAAAATAATGGAGATAATGCTTTATTTTTTCATGAATACCATAGATTTTCTATCAATTAATGCACCAAATACTTTGTTCATTCTCATATGGTTCAAAATCTTTCCTGCTACCCTGCTCAGTGGATATATGTTAATGTTAATCTTCATTATATTTAGATATATTTTTCAATCTGATACCAGCAGTCCTACCATACAATTTATTAAACATATTGTAGAGCAGAAAAGGGATTTTAGAAATGAATCAGTAATAAATCAGTACTTCATTTTGAAGGTGACAGAAAGTGTGAGTGCTAGTCATATGTGTGGTGCTGAGTGTCACCTAATACTACTGATTAATTTTTTTTTTTTAATGGCCATATTCTTTTAGAATATCTTTAGTACTTTCAGTGCACCTTGCCATCTTATAGTTAGGTTACTTTATCACAAATGCTGAAAAAAGTCAATAAAATCTGAATGCATTTTTTAAAACTTTATAAAATAAACTATATTTATATTGCTGTTTTTGTTTTTCTTACAGAAGGCTACTCTTTCTTGCCTTGCTCTGACTAATATAGTTTGGTTTTCTTATAAGTACCATACTTCATTGAAGAGATCAATTCTAAAAACCTAAAATAAAGAAGCCAAGTACAGTAATGGAATATTAAATAAAAGAGTGAAAATAAAAATGCAACAACAAATAGGCAACTTCTTCTGGACTGCATTCAATACATCAATTTTCAGAAGTATCCAAATAAGTGACTCTAACTTGGAAATTTAGTCAGTGGAGTACATAGTTTATGACAATTCAGTCGAACCAATTATTCATGGTTCTACTTTATTTTGTTATGGGCATAAAGAATTTTCATTTCCTTCCAAGTAACTGTCCTACAAGGACTAGATTATTGATGCAATAAGAATTTATGATCTTTTAGATTCGAGTCATTTAATGAAGTACTGAACGTATTATAAATACCAGTAAACCTTCTCCTGTATGTTTTTTACATGGTATGCTAGTCAGTTATTCTGAAGAACTTGTCTGCCAGATAGAACAAAAACATATTTAATAACGGATATTCCCCCGCGAAATACAATTATAACATTTAGTTCTGGAGAGCGACAGAAACAAAAATAAGCAGTGATTTCTTTGAAGCATACTCAAATCACACTGTAAGCTCCAGAATATCTTCCTCCTTCTGAAATGTCTTCAGCACTTCTGAAAAATGGGTATTTGCCACTAGACTTTTTTGCAGTCTTCACCTTTTGCATTCTTGCAAAGTAAATGTCATTAAAAGTACATTTAATTAGACCCTCATTGGTGTCAACAACCTCAGATTAGGAAAAAAGGCTTAATAATGGTCTGCTTTCCTCCTGCAGCTTCAAATTGCTGCTAGAAGCAGTGGCCTGGCAAGAGAGTTTATACTTCATTGGTTTTGTCTAGTGTGAAAATTATTATGTAGAATTCAGAAATTACTGCAAGTCATAGCTCTTTACATTACCTGTAAAACTGAATATTAATGTTTGTTATCAAATCCACTGCTGATACATAATGACCATTGGAAAAAAATCTACTAAGTCCTACACTCAGTATTTGTTATAACACATAATATATTGCATATGAGGAATTGTATTATTATGTTTCATACAGTCTGCATATTATGTGTATATGTATGTGTGTGTATATATGTATATGTATATACATAAAATTTACTATGTAGGATATATCACAGAATCAATTACACTGTGAAAGACCTCTGAGACCGCCAAGTCCAACTTTTGACTGGACACCACCTTGTCAACTAGACAATAGCACTGAGTGCCCTGTCCAGTCTTTCCTTAAACACCTCCAGGGGGGATGGCTCCACAGCTTCCCTGAGCAGCTCTCCAACGCTTAACAACCCTCTATGTAAAGAAATTCTACTGATGTCCAGCCTGAATATCCTCTTGTGCAGCTAAAGCCTGTGTCCTCTTGTCCTGTCACTGGTTGCCCGGGTGAAGAGACTGACCCCCAAGTGGCTTCACCCTCCTGTCAGGTGGTTACAGAGAGTGACAAGGTCAGCCCTGAGCCTCCTTTTCTCCACACTAAACACCCCCAGCTTCCTCAGCCTCTCCCCACGGGTCTTATCTTCTAGGCCCTTCATCAGCCTCACTGCCCTTCTCTGAACTTCATTACATACCATGCTATAAAATATTTATATGATAATTTCATAATATGTGTAGTATTTCATATATTATACATTATAAAAGTATTATATATGTATACCATGCCACAAATTATATAATAAATTGAATTGAGATATTTTATTATATACATCCATAGAATTTGTGGTTTTCTTAACAAATTGCACTTTGACTCTATGTCAAAATCTATGACAATTGTTTGTCATCAGAAATTCTGTTGTTTTCTCAAATTTTAGTTCTTACCTCCTTAAGTACATGTCTTCTCATACTGTCTTTATGATGTAAATGACTGAGAAAATTGCATGATTTAACAATAAAAATCAATGTTCTTATTTCAAGGTTTTTGCTGTATTATGATCATGAACTGTTATATTCTGAAATCTTTTCACTGAGCTTATTTCAGATCAAAATTGCTTCTTTTGAAGTCAAATACTATAATGTTGTATGACATTACAAGAATATTTCTCTGACATTCAGACTGAGTTCTTGCGCTTGTTCTCATGGTATTTTAGAATTCTCTATCACAGCTTGTCAAGAAATACTGTGATCATTCATCATCACTGTGAAATATTGCAGCAATTCAATCACCCAGACAAAGCAAACATCAAATGAAGTTAGGGAGGTCAAGGTGTGTCAGAACTGTCTGTATGTTTTAGACATTACTCTGAGGAAGCTAGTTGACTTCCATGTTTTAAGATCTGTCACATCTGAGGTCGGGTTATGTAATTAATAATAGTTGGGCACTTGGTGAGTAGTGGAATTCAACTTCTTCCCCCCAGTAATTAGAACTGCACAAGCTCTAAATGTTTCTGTCTCATTGCTGTCTTTGTCACGGGCTTCATTGTCTGTGGCCACAATGGAGATCTGCAGCATCACGGACTGAGTGAGCATGGCCAGTCAATTGAGAGAGGTGGTTACCCCCCTCTACTTGACATTTTTAAGAGCACACCTGCACTGGGCTTCCAATTTTCTTTTCCCTAGCAAAGGAAAACATTAATAAACAGGAGCAAGTGTTGTGGAGGCCACCAGAATAATCAGGTCTGGAGCACTTGTCCTGCCCTTCAGGCTGGAGGAACAGGGCTGCTTCAGCCTAGGGAAGGAAAAGGTTTTCTGGAAATCTGATATCAGATTCCAAAACCTAAGGGGAAGTCATCAAAGAGACAGATATAGGGTCTTTGCATTGGTGTAAGGTGTGAGTATCAAAGCCAGTGGTTATGGTGAAAACACAGAGTTTCAGGCTTGATGAAAGTAAAAAGAATTCTCACTGAGGACAGCCAAGCAGTGGAAGGGGCTACCCAGGGAAGCAGTGCAGTATTGGGTGCTTCAAACACCAGCTTGGCACTGAGAGAGACCAGATCTCAACTCATGGCTAATCCTGCTGTAAGCAGGAAACCTCCTTAGGTCACGTCACTCTAAATTAAACCATAATACTGTATCATAGCCCAGTGATATGTAGGACAAATGATCAGTTCAGAATCAGATGTCAGACTAGTGAAGTGAAAGAACCCAATGGGATTTTTAAGTCTTATAAATTTTCATAGAAAAATTAGAATGCAGTGCTGAAACACACATCTGTTAACAAATCTTCCAGGCATAATTATTCTGACAAGACAGAGATGACAAAAATAAATACATACTAATTTATTTTTTTAATCTATGTACTTTTCGGAGTGAGTTTAAAAGTATAAATCAGTACTTTATGGTATTTCTCTTATAAGCTGAAGAAATTTGAAAATCAAACATGATATCATATGATGAAGGAGGAAAATTACATAAAGAATAAAAATATGTCTAACTATTATATCTATTATATATTAAATGCAATAATTATTAAAGATAACAAGTAAATTCATGAAAACTCAAAAGGTAACATGATTTATAGAACTTTACCTAATTGAATATTGTAATAACTTACTCAACTGTATATCAAATATGGCCCATCCAACTCTTCAGTTGAGTTCTTTGGGGTTGTTTATAGCATTTCTTCTCCTAATTCCTAATTTTTGGTTACAAACTGCAGCAGACATAGAATTTTGTGTAATACATTACTATTGAACATAAGCCAGATGTTCTCTTTTCCATGGAATAGGGAAATTATTAAAAAACAGAAGTATCATAACACATCTTCAATAACATGTCAGTTTTGCACAAACATATTATTCTGGTTACCACATATATGTATTCAGAATGTAATCCTAACGTTATTGTGTAAATTTATATAATTTAAATTCTTACATGTAGTTGAAAATTTGCATGTAGATATTGCATACACTGAATTACTCTCACACAATATAGTATTTCTAGCTGCATAAAAATTCAGAGGAGATAAATGTGTAATGTTTTGTGATGGATGCATGCATAGCTAGTGAAGGGTATGTCCCCAAGACATAGTAACCAGCTATGAACTCCCCTTCATGTAATGCTTTATTCATAATTTAATTCCAGTTGGATAACCCAAAATATCTGTTTGAAAACTATTATAAGACTTGTTGTTTTCACTGCTGATGTGTCTAATGAAAAATACATTTTTACAATTTTGATGGTTTGCACTGAATGATAATTTTTTTTTTCCAATTCCAGAAAGAAATGGATGGAATTTGTAGAGAAGCCTATCCTAAGCTTGTAAGAAGTAACATTTAAAAGCTATTGCAGACAAAATGCATCACTATTTAGCAAAACTCTTCATGAGTTACTTACTATCACCACGGCAAAGCAAAGGCCCCAGTTTGTAAGCGGCTTCTGAGTTTGGTCTGTCAGTATCTGTGATCACAATTTCAGTTACTGGCAGATGGTCCTTGTAGGAGAGGAAGCCAGTATCATTAGTCCTGAAAAGGTAAAATGAAAGCCACAGCTCTCCTAAATGTTTCCAATAAATATTTCATTATAACTGACACATTCCTGAGGAAAAGGGAAGAAACTTTAAAAAAAAAAAAAAAATAAATAAATAAAAAGGCTGCCTAAATATGTGTGTGTGTGTGTGTGTATATGTGTTTGTATATATGTGATACAAAAAAACATGAATAGAGGCATATGCTTTAGAGTTGATATTGGGCTCATTTGACAGGACTGAAAAAATTTAATCGGAAGTGGGTAGTTTTATGGTTGTGCTGGTCTAGACAAGCATGAGTAACGTCCTCTTTAATAAATGGGCACCTAAATGGCTGCCTAAGTCAATGGATTGAATTTGCTCAAGTCAAATTTGCAAATTAATTTTATGTTGCTGAGGACACTGTATCTGTAATTCACTTCGTCGTCAATATGGAGTATTTAATGGCTTGATGTAACTTTCAAGCGAGTGTAACTTCTTTAAGTTTTTTCCACTTTGACTAAAGTTTAAAAAAATCAAATAGAAATGTACAAAGTCATGCTCACTACAGGAAAAGCAGTATGCTACAAATATGAAACTCTCAGAAAAGAAAATATGCAACTTTGCTCTGCAACTCAGAGCACACATGTAGTACTTGTAATTTTATCCTGAGTTCCTTGTTTATCTTTGTTGACTTAGTGCCAGAACTGAATTTTTAAATTTCATAAGCATCAGTTTTGGCCCTAAAATTCCTTCCCCTAAACCCATGGAAAGGTTCAGTTACTCAAGACTATTCTCCAAAATTCAATCTGTCCATTCAATCCATTCAATCTACCCTCTAAAGGGCAAAGCAAATAGCTCAGAATGAACAGCAGAAACTCAGAGGAGAAGTAATCTAGAAGCTCCATTGCTCAGAGATTAAATACAAGACATACCTCAGGAAGAAATCCATGTTTCTCTGAGAATGTAATTTGGCTTAGCAACCTTGTCACTGGGACTAAGACAATAGGGAGAGACTCCATCCTTGTGCTGAAAAAAATTAGTGCCTTTTTTCTCCTCTCCCCTCTCCCTTTCCTACCATCATCATCATCTTTCTCCTGCATACAATTTCTGTTGATCTGTTTTAGAGCATAGTACAGACAAATGGACATTTTTTTAGTAAACTATTTTGCTTAACTGAGGAATGCAAAATAAGTGGTTTTCTAAATGTTAATTTTTCATGAGGTGAGATGTTGCAGGTTTCTAATTTAGAATTGAAAGAAAATCCCTCAAAACACCAGAAGCAGTTGCTTCAGTAAAATGATGCTGTAAACAAAAGGAAACTGAATAGATATTATCTTCTGTGTAGAGGATTTGCAATTTTTAAATTTTTATGACCATATTTTTTTAAAAACAGTATTTCTGTTTGAGAGCTCTAGAGACTTAAAGTTTTTGATTAGTCAAATAAAGAGTTTAGAGTTAAATCTATGTGCAATGTATTGAAACAAGACAGATTTCAGTACAAAAGTACAGTCAAAACCAGTGTTTCAAAACCACGGTGTGTAACTAGTTCTCAATGCTCAAAATGCATCTCAAACAAGCATAGTTTCTACCTACTTTTTCCACCCAGTGAACAGTGTCTAGTCAACTGATCCAAAACAGTATTCTCTAGGGAATCAAATACAACTTGAATCACAAGTACCAAAATGAGTGCACTCATAATCTCTGTAAAACCGGAGTCACTGGGAAGAATCTCTACTTAGAAGTATCAAAAGTGGATACAAACAGAAATATAAACCCAGAGTTATTATACTTCCAATTTAATACACTCATAAACATCTCAGCAACTTACTGGAAGTGGATGTGCATGTGAAGACACACATATAATCCTCTCATCTACTCTATTTACAAATCAGTTACCATTATAAATTAACTTGTATATGTGAGCATGGATTGAATGAATGACAAAACTGAGCAAGAATATTTTACATGTATAAGCAACTGTGCTATTTTTTTTTCTCAAAAGGCATTCATCTTCTAATATTAATTTTGTGTTAGAAATTAATACTGTTTTTATTTTCATACAGCATAATAATGGGGAAATTCTTAGTGCTATGTGTGTTTCTTTAATCTCTTCATTGGAATAAACATTGCACATATCACCCTGTGAATTTTACTGCAACAGCAAATTCTTTTTTCCAGAAATCTTTGAACATTGTGAAGAATTGTTCTTCAATTAACTCTTTCTAGTACTTTCATTTCTGTGTTTGCTGAATTCCCTGCCCATGTTGAGGGAATAAGAATTTTCCAACCCAACTCACTAGTCTCTCCTTGAATGGAAGGGTGGACCTCCAGAAATAAAAAAATGATGTATTGCTTGATTTTGCATGCATGAAGCTGTTCCTAAGTATCTTTTTTTACATTTTCCCACTTTCAAAAAAAAATAGATGCTGATGCGTTTTTTAAGATGCATATATTAATGTACTAACTGAACTTGATTTCTATAAGTTAAATGGATTTCACACTTTTTAGAACATAAAAGATTCTTCAAAAGAAGAGCTTTCATTTGAAAAGTCCCTCTGCTTTATCAAATCCTATACTACACTCAAACTATTTTTGAGAAAGTTGTATCTGATCCCACTAAATGAAAAGTCAGGTTCAGATTTGACATTGTAACAAGAACTCATCCATTGTACTACCTATTTGAAAGTTATTGTAAATGACACCAGAGAGTTTTAGGCAAGGGGAAGATGTACATCCTAGAAATCCATTCATTCTCTTTGAATAGGACACCATATGGGTGCTTTGCTTCACTGATAGTAAGAGTATTAATTTTAATTATCTATGTTGTAGATTTAAAAAAGGGTGAAAAAATTAACTTTTTTTCACAGAACATTTCATTTTAAGTTTAATTACATTCAGTAGTCTAAAAATAACTGAAGTTGTGCTAAAGAATTATTGTCTAAATATATAACATACAATATATTAGAAGACTAGAAAGCATCTGCAAAATTAAACCTTCTCCAAAATCTAGAGTGAAAGAATTAGCAATAATACTTAATATATATAGGAATAACTTTGTGGAAAATTATGTTCTATAGCAAAGAATCAGATGAAAATATGGCAACTTAGATTTCCAACAGTGCTAAGGCCTGTATATTTTCTTTATTTGCTTCTAAAAAAAAAAAACAACATATTGTGAATAATCAACAGTAAAAAGTCACCATTCATCCCTGTCCGCATCACAGTTGCAGTAATGCTGGGAATCAATGCAGCTTCCCTCCAGTCCACAAGCACATTTTTGTACAGAGGGCAAGGAACCTCCCCAATAAGTATGAGTTTCATTTGTTCTTCCAATCCACCAGCTCAGTGGCATCCCATCTGAAAGGCAGGTTAGAGAAAATCAATGACCCATCTTGTGTCCTACCTCTCTCAGGTTTCCCAGACAAATAATTTTCCAAAAGGTTAAGAAGACAAGAATCCCTGCTCAAATTTAAAAACCTTTAAATGACCAGGAAAAAATAAATTTCCACCTTTACTTTGTAGGTAATTATTCATTTTAATACTTCGTTATCATGTATTAAGTGATTGTCACAGATTTTTGCTTGCATTAGTGGAAAAGGGAACTCACAGTACCTAGTTCAGCCAGCCATGATATTAGAATAATTTATCTTAAGCAGTCCATTTATATAATTCATTTTAAAATGGTCCATGAAAGAGGAGATATAATCATCCTAAAAATCAGGGTATTTTATATTCCCAAGTAAAGATCAATTTCAGATGTTGAACTACCAGAAATAGAATGACGAAAATCACAGAAATGGCCTCATCCCACATCTGTGATGAATTTTAAGCAGCTGAATAGTGGTGTTAATCAGAACTGGCCAAAGACAGCTGTTAGGTCATGAACAGCAGATTCAGAATTTATATACTCAGAGACAACAGAAATCATGTTAATGGTGCTCCCTCCCATAAGCAAGTTGATATATCTGGTGAGCAGAAGTGAGATCGCCCAGGACTATCACATCTCTCTGTGGTACATCCAGTCAGCATTGTTTGCAGCAAAATGAAAAAACTGCATGTTTCCTTAATGTTACAGTACTGCAGAATAAGCTTAAAGATATTGCCAAGCAAGCACAGCAGCAGAAGAAATATCTACAGAACACATAATATCTAAACCATATGATGCATAAAGATAAACCATCTCAAATGAGATGGAAGAAGGGTGATGGATTCATGAAAGTCAAGGCATTAGAAGAAATCAAGTGCTGTTAAATTGTAGTTTCTTAGAGATGCATTCCTTTTTGTTTCTGCTGGAGCTCCAGTTTCAGCACCCGGCCCCCACGAAGAAGCTGGAATTTATTCTAGTCTCAACTTTACTTACAACTGCTACTGCTTATTAAACCTCACTGTTAGATAAGACCTCTGTTACACTGACAATCTCTCAGATTGCGAACATATTGACTGCATTCATTACCACACAACTGTCAGCCCAGCAGGCCAAAAAACAGTGTGAGCAGTTTTTCAAAAAGTCAAGCTTGCATAATGGCATCAATGTCCAATATCAGTGTTTGTGTTTGCAAACCATCACAGGAGGAAGAAAACCCAGAGACTGTGTATAAATAATTTATCAGACAACACTTTAAAACGGTTCTAATAACTAAGACTGTAAAAAGCAGAATATTTCTGCTGCTTTAACAGCATGCCTTAGGTTTATATTGTAGGAATGAATTAGCATTCCCAGTGTTCCACTAGGGACATTGGGATATGTTTAAAAGCTGGTCTCAGTTATTTGTTCATACAGCAGGGTGAGGAGACAGTATTTACTGAAAGGCAGCAAGTTCATACTGATCATTCTGGATTTTTTTCCCTGCCTTGGCAGAAAGTACTGCCTAGGCAAAATAAAGCCATTAATTAAAATAGTTAGAGATTTCTTCATAATAATAATATAAATGTATTAACCGATGACTTTAATGAGATCATTTGCAAATGCTATCCAGGCTGATCGAATACAATGCATTCCTAAAATACATTCAGTTAAGAATTACTAGGTGGACTGTACGTTCCAAAAAATATATTACGTAGCCATCATCAAATTTTCTGTTTCTCAGGCATACCTAGCGAAGATTATAAAAAGCAGAAATGTGAGTGATTAAACTGTGTTTAAAAAAAAATATTTTAGAGAATTTGTAGAAGTCCCACATAACTTTCACATGTCTATTTATTCTTAGCATTCAAAACTAAATTTTAGATGACTTACCACAAGTGACTGGTTGCACTCTTTTAAAATCTTTATTTTAGAACATTTATGTGCATATTATAAATATGCAGATATAGGTAATATAAGCAGCATAGCAATATAGATAGTGAAATACTTTAGCACATTTACATGCAATTTCCTTGGACAAAAAAAACCAAAAAAACAAAAACAAAAACAAAAAAAAACCACCAGTCTTTAAACTTTGTGCTTCAGGCAAACCAGGCTTTTGAACATCTAAACATAGCTTTAATTTGGAGCCCACAGTAAAAGGAAGGTTCATGGGGACATCTTAAGCTGCAGGTTCACTTTTTTTTGCTGTGGAGGTGTTTTCAAACAGATATTCTTACAAGAGCAAACACCAGCCTAAGAAGCCTGGAGATGTCCATGCCGTAATTAGGGAGAAATAATGTATAAGGAAAGAGCTTAGACAGAAAAGAACCAGAAAAGGCTTCACGCAGAGGCATTCTCTCTGCTTAGTAGGAAAGAATGCCAAGGAATCAATTTTTAGCATCTTAAGAGTTTCTGGTGCACAAGTCAAAAAACTTCACTTAGTTTTTCAAAAAGGAGTAAACAATGAGGGTTTTACCTCCACACTATTTGGAGTGCTTAAATGTTCAGAATAAAGTCTTTTAACACCAGCTCTGTGTCAGTAAGAGTTATAATTTAAATAGACTACATAACTTCACTTTTCTTTAAGTAGATCAAACCTCTCTTTATTTCTTAAAGCAATTATAATTTTGTCAATAATCCACATTTTAACTACTGAGCTTTTAAAGAATGTTTATATTGGACAGTGGAAATTCAATGTTATTGATGTGTTTTGTCAAATACTCACAATATGCACATTAAGTGCATTAACTTCTGCTGGTATCTACACACCAATTTTGTTTTTTTAAGAAGATATTTCCTCAGTAATAATTTAATTCCTTCATTAAAATTAAAAAAAATCTTGGAAGACCAAACAAGAGAGGATCTGTTAACAACAACCTCTGGCAATTTAAATGTCTTATGAGAGAAATTAACTTGAGAATTTAATTCTCTGAAAGAAAATCATTATAAATCAACATTTGTATTTTTCTGGTTCAAATATCTCTTGCCAATTTACAGAAATCTGAGAACTTAATATCTGAAGTAGCTGAAACTCCACAGTAGCAAAATGTCATAGCCTTATTAGAAATAAATAACTTTAGTAGCCAGCAAAATAAAAGGCACAATGCAACATAATATGGTTTGTCTGCTTTACTTACCTGACTTATCTAAAAGCCTTGACTTTTTGCAGTAGTAAGCAAGCTCCTGTTCACAGTGATCTGCAAGGTTTATTGTAGCCTGAAGCTGGTCTAGGCTGGCAGAATACTTGAAAAACACAGTGTGTGGGTTCTCCTGATTGGCACTTTTAACTCTGGTTAGGTTGGTGCTGTTATGCTGTATAATTGCCCATGTTGCATCTTTCAAAACACATGTGAAAAGTAATAAAGAGTGAGAGAGTTGCATAAATTAGTAATGAAAAGAGCAGGTATGATGAAATCAGCCAAAACTTCAAGGTAACTTCTTGATGACAGGTAGCCCTTTGGGGCCCATGAAAAGACACAAATCATTGAGCAAAAATGAAAACAATTATTCATTGTTTCTATTCATAGGTACATAGAACATTGTACCATTACTATAACAGGTATTCAGCTAGTTAGGATTATTGAAAAAGGAAAGAATATGTGATGACACCCAAATATTTGTATCAGAAATAAAATATTTTTTACTTGGTAAATTGCAATGAAAGATTAGAAGGACAAAACACTATTGTTACTTTCCCCAGGCTTAAACAATGCATAAAATAACACTAATTCTATCCTAGAATCTACATTACATACATCTACATTACATACATCCTTATAGCTTGAATTAATTTATTCTGTATGACAAAATGGCCTACAGGCCTTTTTTATTATACAAAGAAGCAGAAGTATCTTGCATACATTGTGTTTACTATAAAACTAAGTTAATATGAAAGTGAATTATTACTGCTACATAAAATTAAATAGTAGTCATGGTGTAGGCTCATGTCATTCTTCTGTTTTGTATTTTTTTTTCAAGACCCTTCACCTATGAGTAGGAAAAAAATGAGTTTATTCTGTTCCAACTCCCACTTTCAAAACCTGTAAAACCCTTTTCACTCTCCTGACCAAAACCCCTTTCAAGTTTGGGGTGAGAAGGCTTCCAGTTAAAACCCATCTGGACAGTCAAGTCAAGTTTAGATTCATGGTCATTGTATTTTTGCATTTCCATAACAAGTGTAATTTGAAAAAACATGAGAAATATTTTTTTTCTCAATTTTAGTATTAATATAATATTTCAGAAATTCTAATAGCAGTATTCTAGCTAGACCTGTATTTTACTTCATCAGCTGCTTATAGGCCACACATGGCAGATATTATAAAATTCCCAAAAAGAGGAAAGAACTGTGGTCACTTAGAGATAAGCACTAGCCAGAAAAACAAAACTAAATAATTTTTACCTAATTATAAAATTTTATTAAGGATGTAATTAGTGTAAAAAAACAGCTAAAAATACAAATTTTAATTTTGATTCCTGTGTTTGTTTTGGGTGCTGTTGTGGGGTTTTTTTGGTAGATGAACATACATACACACACAAATACATCTAAATATTACACTGAACATAAAAACACAGACAAGCAATTTGGATATTCAACTCACAGTTACACTCCCAAAATTACGAAAGAAAAAAAGAAAAACAGATAACTGTAAAGTTTGTAGCATTTTTATTGACAGTGGGGACTGTAGGCTTTTGATTTTGAAATTGACCTCAAGAATAAAACCAGGGAATGACAACTCCCTCCCAGCTGCCTGAAAATAGAGCCCCATGAATGTCAAAGACAAGGCAGTGTAGCAAGGAATATGGGCATCTGCCTTCCCTGCCTCTAGTGGGAAAAGGGAATACCAGTCATGAGGAAACTGGGAACAAAAAAAAAATATAGAAGATTCATCCTGTCAGAATGCATCTTGAGATGAAGAACTGATCAATGATGTTTGCTTAATGCGGTGAATAAGGAGTGACTGAGGAAAACAGGAACAGCTGTTCATGGACACACAAGGATAAATCAGACACTACACCGTACCTTGGAGAGTTATATCCACTTAGAAAAATTGCCATATTTCTGCCATGATTCTTTGGTCTCTTTTAGTCTCACAGGACACTAGAATATTTCCTTTTAAGAGCCTGTGCCAATCTGAAGTATGCTTATTGAGAGCAAGCACAGTTCACTGTAGAAGTCAGTCAGGAGCTGACATGGTGAGACTAGATAAATTGCTCCAGTCAACATCAAAATCTTACTATAGGGTTTCTAAATCAAGTTCTCAACACTTAGGGCATATCTGGCCCTAGCCAGTTCAAATCTAGTTTATTCACGTATTCTTTTATACAGTTTCAACTGTGTGAAAATAAATTTTTGTCAAACAAAACAATAAAACGTCCCCGTCATTTTGGCTGGAAAGCAATTAAAATTAAAGGGACTAAGTAAAGAGTACAGGAGACAGCCGCAAATCCAGCAACAATAAATCCCAAAAAGCCATTCAATTTTAAGCCTATTTGAAAGGACATATACCAACACACCATATACCCTACAGAGATAACATTAATTGCTTTGTTGAAAAGCAGACCAAAAACAAATGCTGACAGCTAAAACATCTAGCTATTAGATTTAAAGAACTGGTTGCAGAAGGGGAACAGGGTGTCCAAAGGTGAGGCTGCCAGGGTCCCACTTGGTTGCATTTGTATTGTCCAAAAGATTACCTTGCAGCTTGAAAGATGAAGTTTAATATCTACATTCCTCCCAAAAAGGCCGGATCTAAATTTTTTTTTTTTTCAGAAAGCTATCAGGGAAAGTCAGCAAATTTCTCATAAAATATAACTTACTTCTCATTTTCTTAAGTATCCTTGAGAGGCTGCAACTTTAGTGAAAACAAAGCTGCTCCCCAAAAATGAACCCTATGACATTGTCTCTGTATGGAACACATGCCCCATTTATGCAAAGCATAACAGGAATGCTGTGTTAGCTTCACAGCCTGAATCCTGTTATAATTCTAATTTTTATGCCTAATTATTTGCCCAATATCCTGAGCTAAGGAGTCACCTTCATTTTGTTGTGAATGTTTACATTAAATTCACAAACTGCAGAGACTTCTCACTTGATAACTAGTGTTTCAATATAATGAGCATGCATAAAGTCACAGCTGTAAGTTAAGGAAGTTTATCACCTCACCTGTCATATTGCAGTATACAAGAAATGGTCCCAAGGGGCCACTTCCATCTGAATCAATATTGTAAAAGCCTGAAGTGTTCCCTCTGTGCTTATAGGCTTCACATGATTGCTCATAGATGGCTGTAAAAGAACACACATTCCATCACAAATGTAATGGCATGATTTTACATTTTATTCAGAGAACTAAAAAAAGAAAAGAAAAAAAAGAAAAAAAAAAAAAGAAAAAAAAAGAAAAAAAAAGTTCATGACCCTTGACTTTGGGAAAAGAAGGTGCTATCTTGGCTAAAGAATGGAGAAAAAATCATGCAATCAAAACTATGCCTTTATTAGAAATTGTTAAGCATATTTTGTTTTATTTATCATGGAGGTAACACGAGGCATTTTTAAGCATTTTATTCTGTATTTCCAGCAAAAAACTTCTGGGAGGAAAACATCAAATATGGGTGAGTAAATGGTTGTAAAATTGCTGAATAATGCTAGAATGCCAAGGGTCTTACTTAGACCCTGGTAATCAGATTTTGAGGAAACCCGCACTAACTACCTCAACCAAATCAGATTTTTGTTGCTGCTGCTGTTGTAACATCAACCAGAAGATAAGCATTTTTTGGCCTTCATACTTCTTATTCTCTTCTCATTTTAAACTGAAAAGCAAGTGTCCTGTCAGAGATTTCAGTAAAGAACTAAATAAGCAAAGACAAAATGACAGATGCTTGGTTCCTTGTCATGTATACTTTATATCAGTCTGGGTCTAAAAAAAAATCTGTGATATCTCTTATATATCAAATATCTGAGAAAAAAAAAAGATGTATGGGTCCACCTCTGTAACTCTATCTCAGGAAGCATTATCATAATGTCACAGCTGGACCCATTAATCTAAATTCTCCTTTAACCATTATATTTCTTTTGAGCAGTCATAATGTTTTGATCTTTAATTTCAAAATTAAACTGTGCTTTATCAGTTATCAAAATTTTAAAAATTTCTGCCAAAAAAAATGGGCTGTTATATTAATAACAAAAAGTAGTTATGAGTGCTATACAATTTTCTTTAAAATAAGCTGTTTTTTTAAAACATTGTTATCTTCTATTTTTTTGCCTGATTGTTACCAATATCATATGGCAACAACTATAAAAAGACAAACCAATTATTTTACTTACTCTATGAAATATCCATAATAAACAATTTAAACAATTTTCAAATGTAGTTTTATGGTTCCTTACAGTATATACTCTTAGCTAAATTTAGAAATTACAAAAGTTCAATTATTTATTATTGGTTTTGACAATAAAAAAAATTGGTTACTCATATTATTGCATTTCTCATTGAGTCCTAATTATCAGGAAGCCCTAGCCTCCCTCCGTCCTCAAAGACATCACCAGATGATTCAATTTGTGACTTTTAAAATTGCAATTAATCAAATCACCTTCATCTTCATTCTGGGCTCATCAGAGTTTAATGGGATACACACCATGGTATTCAAAAGTATCTCTACTACTGACATATTTTCTATGTTACATAGTTTTTCTTAATATTATTATTTATGATTTTTGTTGACTTTGTAGGAGCAAGATTTAAAAAATCCTATTTGGATAGGCAAATATTCTTTTTGTAAAAGCTGCCAAAAAGGATTGTACAGATTTTAAATAGATAATATATAAGTATAGAATTATTTATCTGATGATTAGGGCAATCTTTGCATTAAAAAAAAAAGTAAACTTAAATGGATTTTTACTTATTAGATGCATGTAATGAAAGCCACAGTACTTATTTTTATCTTCTTCCAAGAACATGCTGAAAGCTGTTCCAAAGTAAAGCACATCCTGTGAAATTACCTAAGTTACATTCATTAGGTTTTCAAAATGTGGTTATTTATTTTTTCCTAATCTACTTCCTGATACAGCAAACTACATAAATATATTTTTGAGGTTTAGCACAGGAATATCTTTGGACATGCATGTAGTCCCACTGGCTCAGAAATAGTAACTATTAGTTGTAATGAATAAAGAGGAATTTACCATATTTCTAAATGATACATTGACTCAGAAAGTGGAATTATATGGATGAGAGAGGATATTACTATCTCATATAAAGTACAAAAAATGTAAAAGAAAAAAACTTAAACTTTCAATCTTTTTTTGTTATATATTTTGAGTTCCCAAGGCCTTTCCTCAAACCAAATTATGAATATTTTTATGACTGAAAATATTTGATGCATTATAAATTCAGATATTTTTTGGTGTGGTTTGGTTTTTTTGTTTTGTGATGAAGAAATTCAATCAGAAGTAAAAGCACAGTCAGAAATCAGAAAACATCTGAGACTTACGGTAGTGACAAGTAGCTCCCTTGTAACCAGTATTGGCACAGTTACAGTGGAAACTGTTCCAGGACTGTGAGCACTCACCACCATGTTCACAGTAATTAGGCAAACACCTAAAACAAAAAACAACATGCATTTTCACTCTTTTTTCTCCTCACCAACATGCCACTTGTACTTAGCAAGAAAAGCAAAAACCTGGAAAATAAGTATAATGGGAAGGAAGTAATCAAGGTCATTCGTAAAGATGTTAATCAAGTATAAGAAAATGGAGAGAATTTCTTCCCTGGTATTCCTTTTGCTAAAAATATCTTAATCATGTAATAAGTTTGCGACAACAGAAATAAAGTGTAAGATGCAGAATTGTTATTAGTGTTCAGCTGGCCTCAATTCAATAAATCAATGAAAGGTTTATGTGTTAATAATTCAATGACAAGTTTTGCAATGACTGGGATTTCTTCAACAACATGTATCAAAACTAAGAAACATTGGAGCAGATTTCTTTCTGTTCTTGTAAAAATAATAAAAAAACCCCACCTAATAAATAAATCTGACCACAGCACCTGACATCTATTTCTTATTCCAAAATCATGTTTACTCTTTAGAAAGAGTTCAGTATGCCAGTTCAAACACAACTACTTGTAAAGCCAGTTTCTGTTCTAGTAATATGACTAAGATCCTAAAGAGTTTTGATCATTTTCTTCCAGGTATACAATGGTTGACTGAAAAAATAGTTTACCTGTAACTTCTTTAGCTTATAAGACTATATTAAAGTATAAAATAATTGTGACATGAAAAAAAGATAAATTACCTCTATTTTATAAATGCAGCTGAAAATATATTGAAATAGATTGGCGCACTTCAACCAATTATGAACTAGCTTTCCACCTTAGAAATTAGTTAACATTCTAACTGCACTGAATGTACACTGAGTGTATGATACAGCTCAGCAAGTGTAAAATGACTTACTATTGACATTAGCCACAGGAAAGAAAACTAACAGAAACAACATGCCCACTAACATTCACAGGCTCTTAAAATACCTTTTAATTCATTCAAGAAACATTAGGAGAATATTAAATTAGGATTGCAGAAAGTCCAGCATTTCACACATCTGCCCTATGAAAAATTCAGGGTCTTTGCACATTTGCTGATCAAGGCACTCAAAGAATTTTATCTTTCTTTCATGTTTATAAACAAGGATAAGTGGTTTTCACAGAAGGGAATTAAAAAAAAAGAGTAGCAGGTGAAGTATAGGTAAAGTAAGTAAACTGATAGATGTCACCTAATTTCAAAGAATTCTGTTGCACTTTTTGGCAGTGAAAGAACTAATCTTGTATCTATTCTCCCATGCACAAAATGTATTCTGAAGAATAGTCAACAGATGTTATATGTCTCAATGAATTCTGTTTTGGAACCTGAAGATAAAATTTAGACACCAGGCTTACAATTATTTTGATTTTAAATATATTGTTTGACAGATTTACTTAAATATGCATGCTAATGTTTCTTAGGTAAATGCTCTATTATACTTTCTATGGGTATAACTAATCATCAGTTATTATAAATATAAATTTATATTTAGCAGAACTACCATTCAAGACTTCCAGTGTGTTGACTGGAAGCTGCTCTGCTTTTTTTAAGTCATATTTTGTGTCTTATGCCTGTTTGATAAAGACATTATCCAAAAATTGTGTTTTACATGGTCTTTACTTATATTGTCTCCTTCTCCCTACTAATTAATCTTCCTAATATTGTTCACAAGATGAAAAGCTTTGCTGAAATTGATGACACCTGAACCAACCCTAACGAAAATGAAAATAAGTTAAGAGTATAATTTAAATCTTTTAACATTAACTTCTTTCCTCTGCTTCAGAATGTATAATAGAACATAGCTACTAGCTACTTCAAAGTATGTATATAAGTACATTATACACTGTGACCCTACCCCAAAGCAGGATTTAGAACACAGCTTTCTTTGAACACGCTAATCTTCTAAAAAAATATTTCTCAGATTTTAAACAGTATTTCTAATATTTCGTCTATAAAAATTAATTTTGGGATTCATCACCATGTCTGCTAAAACCAGAAAAGCAACAGCTGATTAAAGGTTTACTACATATTTCTTGATAATATGCTTTTAGGTGTATGGCTTCTGAAAATGATATAATATTTTAAACCAAGGCAGTAGCCTATTAATATCTATAAACAAATAATGAGAAGAGAATAATGATCCAGAATATGGATGTATTGTATAATATATAATTTTGATTAAGAAAGGGGAAAGTAATGGCTTTGTATGCCAATTTTCAGCTAGACACTTATTTTGTATACTATTTCTTTATCATGATTCTAAATTATGACTATAAGATCCTTTAAAAGAAAGCAAATTGGTTAATTTTTAATGCGTAGTATTTTTTCATTCTTCAGTTTATTTAAAAAAAAAAAATCAGAACTGTGCAGGGACCATTTTTTTTTTTTTTTTCTTTTTCTTTTTGAAGATATAAACCTATTCAATTTGGTTTTTTGTATGCTGCTTCCAGGAAGAAAAGTATGTTGTATGTTTCTGTGTAGGGCTTAATGTAATTAGGATAGACTCATCCAATACTCTCTCCTCAGAGACTAAATATCCTAACATTGTAAGGTATTTAAATGACACTGTGTCCTTTAAAGTGGTTTTGTGAATGGCTTATATCTAATTAGGAGTTATTAAAACAATATATACAGATAAAGGAGCTGAGAGAAAAGATATTAAGGAGAAATATATGAAGGGAATGGTTTGCATGCATAAGAGATATATATGAGCAATAGAACAATACAAAGATATCATGTAATGAAATGGCTAAATGAAGGATCACGGGAAGACTGAAGACTGCAAACAGTTGTAACAATTTAAGACCAGGATAAGGAATTAGAAAGTTTATCAAACAGAGAAAACTGAAAATAGGAAAACAGTATGGCATTTGTTTGCATAAAATGAATAAAAAGTTAATTTATATTCAGAAAACTGAATTATTAACTAACCATCTCTCCATGAAGACTGTAAATCTCATAAAGAATACTCTTCATATGTTAAATGTGTATATAGGAGGTAAAGAATGGATTAAATAGAATTGTTTTCAGTTTATTTACTACTGCATATAAATCCAGGTTGCTACGCAGAGAGTAAATTTTATTTGTTTTCATGCACTTCAAATGTGTAAATCTACTATAAAACTACTACATTTAGTGTCAATTATTTCTATTACAAAAGCCATCAATAACTCTGGAATTTGGGCCATGCTTCACAGTTTAGAACTGGAGATGTAAAGACTTGCACAAAGACTCCAAGACAAAGAAGGGATTTGTTGGGGCTCACCTGTAGGGGGATATTTACTATCACAAACACAGTGGCAAAAGTGCTCATTAGATTAGGGCATTCAAAGACATTTATAAATCATGGTAGGAAGAAAGCATTTTTTCTCAAACAATATGGTGCACAGAAGGATACAAGCTACTGTAGCAGTGTGGAATTATTAGTTTGTAATTTTATGCAGAATGGCTTGTTCCAGACTACCCTGGGTTCTAATCCCTCTGGTTTTTCCCTAGTTGTGGGCCCTGTCCATCTCCCTGCAACCCAGCCCAGACGCTGGTGAGAGGCTGGGGTGATTGGCAGAGCCTATGACTTCTCCGCCCTGTATCATGTATCAGATGTCCTGTGTATTGTCTTTCTGTCTTGGTCATTCCCTCCTTACCTGGTATTGGTTATGGTTCCCCCTTGCCCCTGCCCACACCCCCCATACAAAAGCTGAAACCAGAACCTCACGAGTCACTCTCTGGACGTGGCACCGTGGGCACAATAAACATCCAGCCTCAGCCCATGTGAGAGTCACTCTTTCTTCTTCCACACGCCCTCTACGCTTCAGCCTGAGGTTCAGACCCACCAAACCTAAGGATACTCCGGACACCCACACAAGCTACCTACCTATTAAAAATTGTTTAAAACATGTAAGCAGTTTAAATTTTGCCAAATATATGTGCTTTATCACCTGGTATTTATGGTGAGATGTAGAACGAGTTTGGTAAAGAGAAACATGAAGCTTTTTACAAATCATGAGCTTATTATTATGTTACAAATGAGATACATATTAAATTAAATGAGACTGTGTGAGGAAATGGGAAAGAAACAGTCCCTGAAGCAAGATAGCACAAGATCAGACAGGATTTTTTTAAAGCAGTCTATTTTGAAAAAAAAATATAATGAGGGTAATAAAATTTATAAAAATAGTTGGATTAAACTTCTATTTTGATAAATTAGGAAGACATATGCTAAGCATGCTGGGAACTGAAAACTAAATCTGGCAGAGACAATGCAAGAATGGTCAAGGTAGAAGGAGACATAAATTAATAGTAGCAAATATTAAAGAAAACAAAACCCAAGCAACCAAAAATCTCCCATAAAGATGTTCTTTTCCTTTTGTATCACTGAACTTGAGAAAACACACATAATTTTGATGAAGCATGAAAGTAATACAACCTCAAGTCAATAAAGTATAGAAAGTAAGAGTTAAGTGTTCTGACACTTGTATGCTCTAAATAATTCTGGATTTCTATACATGGAGATTTACATAGTGGCTTTAAACATAATTTATTGTTTCTACACTTACCATCTTTTTAGAACCTAAATGTACAAACTTATATCTTACCGTCATTCAAAACTGAAAATAGCTGAAATTGCTACATAAAAAAGTACCATCTTCCTTAAAAAAATTGATAAGATATATTTGTGTTCATGGAGAAGGAGATGTCTTCTAAACTGCAACTCTGAGATGCACATTTTAGGTTACTGTGAACGTTGGAAAATTCATGGTAGATCAGACAGAAATTGGTATCAATTATATAGTGAGCCAATTGGATATTTTTCACTCATAATCTTGCTAGATATCCATTAATGTGTTTGAGTAAAGAATATACAGATATGTACATTAGATTCTTTAGACCTGATTATCTTCCTGATTTTTTCTTTATACCAGCAAGAAAACTAGCAGTATAATAGAAGTAAGTTCAATTCCAGAGTTCACGAAACAACAGTGATGCAGTGCTTTAGAAGCTGGATGGAAGTGTCATAAGGTCCACCAAAGAGGAGAGAAAGGAGGCAGTTATGATTAAAAAGTGAGGAAATAAGTTAAAGGCAGTAGTATGGAAGAAATGCGAAAAGAAACATCAATGTACATGCCATCCTGAATATAAGTCCCTAGTAAGCCATACACTAATATACACTTTATATATATATATATGTACGTATATGTATGTGTGTGTGTATATATATATATATATATACACACATATATGAACTGCATATGTTTTTAATGTATGATAGGTGTAGAAAAATTGGTGAGAATACACACTACAAACACAATTGGAAGGACCACACTGTAGGCAGAACTTGGATGTTTCTCATCTTGGATGTTTCTCTCCTTAAATTTTTATGAAGAATTAGGTAAATAACTAGTATTTTTTCATGTTTCATCTACAACGAGTAATGACTGTTTCCAGCATAAGAACATGGATAGCTGTACATTGTGTTATTTCTAGGAATGGATAGCAGGTCACAAAAGTAGGGTTGTGTGACTGATTCTGAAACTTGCTAGTATCTTGAAGCAGATCTCTGCCGACAGTGTTTCCCCAAAAAGATACAACTTTTGAAATGTCTTATAATTTAAAAGACAGACTTTTTTTTTTTTTTTTTTTTTTTTTATTGAAAAGGCATTTTATGAGATTTAGAAATATATAAAGTGAGGGAGAAGTATTCAAAAGCACATCATTCTCCTCTGTCTGGTGTGTCCTTCCAGTACAGCCTTTCACCTGGATCCAAGTAAACCACTTCTGGATTAAAGACAGCATAGATGTCTGTGACTGCATTCTCTGGAGTCTACAGAATAAAACTCTTCCCACAGACTGTTTGTTCCCTCCCTGTGTTTTCTCCCTCTCTTCTCAGCAGCCTCTGTTGTTGTGCAACCCCCTCCGCTTTCACTACACTGAAGTCCTGTAATGTCTTTCCATCAAGCATTTCTATTTCTGGGAATGTATACAGTCTTTCCTCTTTGGGGAGGGACTTTCCTTTTGAGGAGGGACACTTCAACTAATCATTCTTTTAGACAGATGCTAATTGCAAGTTATGAGATTAATTCTGACCATGGTCTAAAAGACAACTGCTCACTCACCATCATGGATACTACCTACTGTGTTTCTGGAGAGGTAGAATATAGGAAACAGCAGTAACTTGTAAAAACATAGTATTTTAAAGGGTGGATGGGACTACAGGTTGCAGTAGGGGATTTTTGTCTGCAGCTTACTTGAAAAGAAAGTAATATTTTTTAAATTTTTCAGAAATATAAAATAATTTAAGTCAAAGTTAATTTATTTGCAGTAAAAGGGAGTCTATTTGATATATACTACATATTCTACATTTATTCTGAACTTCTGAATTCTTACAAAAGAAACAGCATGTCATTTTTAAGTGTTCTTTGTCATCAAGTCACTATTAGAAACAAAGCATAGACATAAATCAAATAATGAATAAACATTATTTTCTCACCTGTCTGTAATGCCACATAAATCTATCTGAAGATCACTGAAATTGCCAAAACCATTTTGCTGAATAGAGATCATATCCACTGCTTTGTTACCAATAGAAATAAGTCGCATGCATCCTTGAAAACCACCAAATGAGGTATTACATTCAGAAATGTTTCCACTGCTAGGACAACCTGTAAGAAGAATAAAAACTGGAGCTGAAAAGAAATATTTTGTTGGAAAAAATTATATATTCCAAAAGTCAATTGAACTTTTATAAGATCCACATGTTTTAGACTTTGTGGTTGGATGACTTTACCCAGAAGCTCTTCTGATAAGCCATGGCTGCATGACTGAAAAGAAATACTTCTCTTCAGTCTTACTGTTTTTAAAGCAAAAGAAAAACATCACTAAAAATTTTGTTAAAGGTTAACCAAACAGAAGTTCCCAAGCAATGAGTGGAATCAAGATAGGAACAGTTTGACTGGGAGATCCTAGTCCCAGAATGTTAGGTTACTACACAAGGTCACATGATTTGAACATGATTTGAAGTTTTAGGTCACAATTTAAGTCAAATAAGAAAAAAAAGAAAAAAATCAGTTACTAAGCACAGTATTAAGTTATCAGCTGTTAAGAGGATTTTGTAAGGTACTGAAACTTCTTGTTGCAGACCATCAATGACTCAGCTAGGAGAGAATCTCCACTGAACCTGCTACTCATTGACAAGGAAGAAATGGTTGAAAATGTAAAGGTTGAACACAGTCTTGGTTACAGCAAACATGACAATGACACTGTATGATCCACAGAGAAGACAGAAAGAAATAAAACTCCAGAATTATAACCCTGGACTTCAGAAGAGCCAAAATCTGTTTTGAGGGTATCATTGGAAATTGCCTTGGAGAGCAAAAGGACTGAATAGCTTCAACAATAAAGCTCTTCAGAGCAAAAGAGAAGTCCATAGCAATATCAAAATAGTTAAGCAAGTGTGGCATAAGGCCTGCAAACATAAACATGGAGCTCCTGAGTGAGTGCAAACACAAAAAGAAATCCCACGAAATGTGGTAGCAGGGACATAACAACATAAAGGAGAATACAAAAACATTACCTGCAGGTCTAGAATGCAGTTAGGAAACTAAGAGGAGATGAAACTTGCCAAGGAAGTTGAAGTTCAACAAAAAGGTTTCTGTAGGTACAACAGTAAGAAAAGGAAGGCTAAAGAGATTACGGGTATTATCCATATATTCCATGGGGCAGGGGACTTACTGATAAGGGTCTACAGAAGAATTGTTTTCTTCAAGGTCTTTTTCACTGGTAAAACTGATCCTTAGGATTTCCATATCCTAGCAGAGTATGAAAAGAATAATGTAGTAAAGAAACAATGAGCCCAAGGTGCACCTGAAGGTGCTGCAGGAGCTGGTCAATGCCATTTTAACAATTGCCATAGTCATTGTGAATTCATTAACATTTTAATCCTCAAAGAGTCTTGGCAATATGCTGCAGATCTTGAAAACTGGAAAAGGTAGATATTACACCTATTTTCAAGAAACTAGAGAATAGTTAGTCTTATTGCAGTGCCTGGCAAATTCACAGAGCAAAACTCCTTGAAGCCATTTCTACACATGCGAAGGACAAGAAGTTAACTGGCTAACTTTAGCCTCAAGGTCAAATCATGCCTGACTGAGGACTTTGCTTTCTTTTCTGAAGTGATGAGCAGTATAGATAAAAGAGAGAGCACGGAGCATCGCATATTTTAGCAAAGACTTGACAGTTTTCTACAGTCTCTCTATCATCAGATTCACAATTTATATGGGTGGGATAAGCAGGCAGTTGATGCTCAAAGTGCACCTGATGATCACTGAGCAGAGGATTTTTCAGAGATCAGTAGTTACATCTGTAATATCTTGATAAATGACCTGGATGATGAGACAGCATGCACTTTCTGAAACCAAACCAGGGGCAGGGGAAAAATGTTGGAGAGCAGGGCTGCAACTCAAAGGGGCCAGGACAGGAATGTAATGAAATTCATTAAGACCAAGATCAAGATTTTTAATATGGGATAGAACATGTGCATGCAACAATCCAAACTGGAGGATAACTGTCCAGAGACAGGCCTGAAATGCTAGTGACCATCAAGTAGAATATGAGTGGGGGAGCACTCTTGCAGCACAGAAGGCTGTGGGAAGGGATACATTTTGGGATGTATTATCGAGCATAATCAGCAAGTGTTGGGAAGTGGTTCTTCCTGCTACAAGGCACTTGTGAGGTCAGATCTGGACTGCTGTAGTTCTGGGCTCCCCAGTACAGGAAGGACATCAGTGTCCCAGAGGGAGGCCAGAGGAGGCCTCTAAGATGGCTGGAAGCTGAATGCATTTATAAGGAGAGGCTGAGAGATCTGGGCCTACTCAGTCTTAAGAAGAGAAGATAAACCTATCTGATATGACAGCACAGAGAAGATGGAGCAAGACTACTTCCAGCAGTGCATGGTGACAGGACAAGAGGCAAAGAACAAAATTAAAAACCTGCAAATTTGGATCATGAGGCATAAGATGCAAGCAACAAGTGTTTTTACTGTGATAGTGGTCCATATCAGAATAGTATGCCCCAAGAAGTTATAAGATGTCCATCTTTGCAGCTGTACAAGTCTTGAGTGGTAACATCCCTGCACATCTTGATCTAAGCAGACTTTTTTAGAACAGAGGCTTAGGCTATATACCATCTGGGTGTCCACACTCTGTAAGAATCTAATATTGTGGTTTATCTATTGTCTTACTGACCCTGAAATGCCTTGTTCACTGGCTGCCAAAAAGTTAAACATTTGTAGTAAATAAATAAATTGTTTTAATCCCGATTTGAGCCATTTTTCCCAGTGGCAGCTAAACACTGCACTGTAATGCTTTAATGTTTTTCATTTGTTTTTCTTCCATGGGGTATTATTGTTTCTGCAACGATGCAGAAGGGCCATCCTTTGCTCTTAGCCCAACAATACTGCATTCTAGCTCAGAGCATTTGAAGACCTTCTTGTTTCACGATGTTAGGAAGCAGTGAGTTTTAAGACACTTTTCTGTTGCACAGAGCGAATGGATAATTTGAAGTCCTGTAAAGACAGTGGAGAGGCTTACGATACAGGAAAGCAAAATGACAGTGGAAACTACCAAATATATTCAGAGGAGTGTGCAACAACATAAATATATTTATATTTTTGAGAAACATAAATTAGAAAATTAATTAAAACTTAAATTTAACAAGTTAATTGAACAAGACTTTTAGTGCGTATACCTCTGTTCAGGAACCAAACTCTTCAAAATTTTTATGTTTCTAAAGACAAATGTTTATTGTGGTGTATTGCTTTAAGAACAACAAATATGCTGGCTCGCAAAAGTCAAAATAGGAGCACAGTAAGTTTTCACCTAAGCACCACATGTAGTTATACAAACTAATTAATTACAGGTCTTTACAGCATTCTACAGTTGAATGGTAACATAAATTCTTTCATTTCTGGTGAAAAATATGATGTTCATTTAAGAATGAAATACTTCCAGTAGAGTTCAAACAAACAAACAAACAAATAAATAAATAAAGGACAAATAAATAAATAAAGGCCAGAGAAATAAGGAAAAGCTAACAATTTTTAGACATAGCTATTTCACAAAATGTGTCAGATATTTTTCTTGGTGTCTCTTTTTCAAAAATTGCCTTCTTTTAGATATGAGACAAATACAATTAACATTAATTAAATTGTGTTTCCTTACAATTGTGGACTGGATATTAAAGATAAGAACAAATCATTAAATTTATATTATGTGCTTATTGCAATACTAAATGATCTCATTTTCCCTTATAATTGCAGTGAGTTATTATTACAAGAACTGTGAGAGGTTATAGATCCTTGATGATGGCATGACTAGAAATTGAGCTGACATAACACTAAATTATTATCATGTTTATTACACATTTTTCTAGTTAAGTATACATATTTCTTGCAGATTTGTATTCATTAAAACAAGTAAACAAATCACCATGTCCCCAGGACATCTCCCCTGAAAGGCTGATATTCATATTTTAACAAACAGCACAAATACGGTAAATATTCATATAAACGTGGAAAGAAACTAAAAATGCATTGTCTGCATTTTGACAGTGGTATATAACATAAAAATTTAATAAAGAATTTTCTAAACTCAGAAACCCACATCTAGCATTCCCTAACTTTGTATGAGATGCATGAGCTGCAGATTTCAGCGATAACACTGAGATCAGAGAATCTCAGGGGTGGATATGCAGCTGGTACTTCCAGTGTTCCTGGAATTATTTTGTTCTCTCCACACTGCAAAACACAAATAGAAGTGCCCTTGTACAACTTAATTGAATATGCCGCTTTTTGTAACTGCCCACATCCCTTCTGAACTGTTCATCTGTGCCATCAACCCTGCAGTGATGAAAATCACCTAATCAGAGAACTGGGAACCTAAATCAATAGAGAAGGGTTATTCAATACTAATATTTTGCATCTTTCTCTGATTTCACTGATCATTAGCCAAGTCAAGGAGTTTTCTTAGTAGAAAAGGTAGATGCCAAAGGTGAAAATTCATGTGAATGCTCATGTAGCAGTTACTGTATTAAGGGCATGCCTGTGAGCATGAAATTTATTTAAAACTTATTGTTTCAAGGCAAGTGATCTGTGGACAATGACAGGGTCCATACTCATTTAGTGTTTTGTATACAACCTTCTCAGTTTTCTCAGAAATTTGAGAATTATTATTAATAATTAATAATTTAATAATTCAACCATTAATGTTTAGAAGAGAGAAAGTATTAGGCTTCTAATTTACTCATGTAATGTTTATCATAGCTAATATGCAGCCCATTCCCAAAAGAATTATATTAATAACACAACAACCCGTTCCACTCTGTCTGTAATAATACATGCTATAAGTTATATAACCGCTTGATGATAGATGACTGCTGATATTCCTAGAGAAATTAAGATATATATACATATACATATAGGTTTTTAGGCACAAACTATATTTGTCAAACATAGAAAAGTTATACCACTGTGGTGGTTTAAAAAAAAAAAAAGTCTAGGTATCATACAAAGAGGGTATTTACACAGGTAAGCATACACTTAAGGTGAAAACTTGAAGTCATTCCAGTGGAAGATTCTCCAAAATATTCATTTAGCAAAACTAAGTCTGCAGCAAGAGAAACCTTTGCATGTCTGTTTGATTGCCAGCCAGACTCTATTCAATTATCAGATAAGAATATGATACAAGTTATGATAATCTAAAAAGTGACCAAGGATTCAGGGTTGTGATTTATTCTACCCGACATGGTAAAATTCAAAGGAAACTGAAACTAAAAACATCATAACAGTGCCTGAACCAAGCTAGGCAAAGAAGACTTTATGCAAGCCAAACAATTAGTTTCATTTGATTAGATATTTTAGGAAAAATTGATGTGTAACTGTTGGATGTTGCTAATATAAACAAACAACAATATTTCACCTCCAAAGTAGAAAACATCTGAATAAATCTGCAGAGGTATGACGGCATGAGCAGATGAGGTCACATCATTGTCCACTCTTACACTTATACGATTCCTTTTAATAGAGAGAGATACAGAATGCCACTGGCCGTTATTTAATCCAGCACCTGGAAAAAAAAAAAAAATCCTGAAATTTAGTATGAACTTCCCCTTATTGTAACACTATCTAAATATTTTAGAGTTGAAAGGAGAATGAACCAGGAAAGCAATCATAGCCCACATAAAATCTCCAAAGAGAAAGAAAATGGAAAAGAACTTAATAAGCGCAAGCATCTTTTGTGAAGACAGAACCTATCTTCACATTTTATAAATAAAAAATAAAGGTACTTCAGTGAACAAGTCTTAGTCTTGTAGTACTATTGTTGTAGACTAATTATTTGTAATATATCCATTCAATGTAATGACTGCAGAGAGTATCCTCCCCATCCAAGGAGGTTATCATTAAAATATCATTGTGACAGCTGATACAATATTCTACACATAATACATATTTTTATTACACTGTTACAAAAGGTTTCTTCATATTTTAAAATAAAAAGTAGTCAGTATATTACAACATGGCAAAATTGCAAAATACAATGTACATGCTAAAAACTTCAGTAATCATGTCAGTGTCACAAGACAATTTTGCTTTCAGCTGATTCTTTTACTGGACATCTATGGGAAAATATTCTGAGAGTTTAGCCAGAACCACAAATTTACATTACCTCTGGCTGTGTAGGTGTAAGGTGCCACAAAGCAATAAACCTATAGCCCTGATTCTGGAAAGCATTTACGTATACATAAATAAATTCTACACAGGGCAGCATGTCACCACATTATCTTTAACAAGTGCTTAAAGACAATCCTGTTCTGGAGTGTTCATCAGGACAGAGATATTTCTTTCAGTGAAGAACAAAGAATACAGCCTTCAAATTAGTCAAAGCATTTTTGTGACCGCAGAGTGTCCATGATTAGTTATCTGTGATTTTCCTTTTGGAATTTCTTGTATTTATGTACTCCTCTCTATAACATGTTGTATATGCTGCAGTAACAGTCCATGAATTGGCACACTCAAAAAGAAAGAGAAGAAATAAAAAGAGAAAGATGAGAAGGTTCAAATATCTAAATTATAGCATTGGATTGTTGACTACCACAATCTAAATACCGACTCTCTGAGTTTGTCTTCATGGAGACATGCTCCAGCCCTCTGAATGGCCCTACTCCATTCTCCCTCTGGCAGGATGACGTTTTTCTTGTGTGGGGGACCCTAGAGCTTGAAGCAGTTCTTGAGGTGGGGTCTCATCTACCAGCACCCCCAAGTTCTTCTTGGCAGCCCTGCTCTCAATCCCTTCCTCCCCCACCCTGTACTGATACTGGGGGGTACTCAAACCCAGGTGCAGGAACTTGCATTTGGCTTTGCTGAGCTTCATGAGTTTCACATGGGTCCATTCTTCAAGTCTATCAAGTGTCCTCCATCTTCAAATCTACCAAGGGTTGCTTTCCTTCCCTAAAGCGAATCAATCCACTGCACCACTCAGGTTGGTATCAGCAAACTTGCTGAGGCTACACTTGANAAGGATAACTACTTTAATTCTTAGTTGTGCATCCTGCTTCAGTAGCTTCTTGTTCTGGTGGGTAAACCATATTCCAGACCTTGCAATATTTGACAGTGAAGGTAGATAAGAGACTGTCCTAGCATATAAACAATGGTATTTCAGACCATCAGAAGTTTTGGTTATTGGAAAATTAAAAATATGAATTTTGCACTTTTTGGTTTGTTGATTGTAATTCACCTTACTGTAATTCACTACTATATGATTTTGGACTGGATATTTTATTTCCCCTTCTTAGAGGTTGGTATAGTTAGAGATATTTAACAATTTTCATGTAGCTGAAGTTAAGACTTCCAAGAAATCCCTTTCATTAAGTCTGAGAACTAAGTAATGCCATTGTGGGAGCACAAGACACTCAGATGAATTGAGAATCTTAACTAAATTCACATTTGCTTGTGCGGAGCCACTGAGTGGTACAACATCTAACCGGAAGAGGCCAGTGGACTACTAACATCTACATACCATCTAAAACTTGTATTTGTCTGCTGCTCTACAATGAGTTAGAAAAATTCTTAACCAGAAACAAAGCAATTAAATTTTTAGTACATGATAGGGTAGCTGTTAAATAAAATGTCCATTTTTTCTCATTAGTTCCATTAAATCCAAGTATTAAAATAGGGTCTATGGGATGTCATGCAGAACAATGATACCCGACCTCAGGAACACATTTATAAAATACAGTGTATATAGATTATAGGAGATTAGTGAGAAACCAAAAAAAAACCAAAGTTTAGATGAAGTAATTTATAGATTAGTCTGAAGTATAACAATGAAATCCCATTATTATTAACATCACTTAATTAAAAGGTGCATGGAAATTAAAAGCTGAATAAAAATAGAGGGTCGTAGAAGAAACTGAGTAATAGGATTTAACATTTACACATATTGTAATTCAATTTGGTCTCATAATTCAAAACAAATTAACTTTGTGTTGATTTTTCTTTTTTTAAAATCTATGTTATTTCTTTGTGAATATTTGATGTGCAAAAGAGGCTACAAAGGAAAGACATTAGGCAACCATTCTGCAAAAGAAAGATAGAACTTACTATACCCTAATTACTTATGAATTAACATGCCATTCTCCTTGGTTTTATATGGTTAAAGAAATTCTTCAAAAAACACAGGATAATTAATTTAAGACTTGTGCACAAAGAAATATGCTTGGTTTCAATTATCAAATATTATGTATGTGTGCACATGCGTGTGAAAGTCAGGTCATAAGTCCTCGCCTGTAGGGGAGCAAATCTTCTGTCCAACCATCCATAATTTAATTACTCAATCTCCAAATGCAGACTTGAATTGCTTCAGTGATTGCTACTACAAACACTTCAAAAACTCAAGGAAAGGTTTCCCATATTGTTTTGTTAGATAAATTCCTTCTCAGAAGAGAATAAGATGATTTTGCTGTAGCTTTTGCCTTCAAAAAACAAACACAATCCCTCCTGTTAGACTTTATGAACAGAAAGCTTAACCTAGAATGAGAGCATTAAATTCGGTTTCAGTATAGAATGTCAAGATTTATTTCAGGATGTTTACAATAATATTTAATATATTGCTTTGCAGCTTTGAAACTGAATAAATTGCACCATATGCAAGTCTACCTAGAGCTGTTAAAAGTGCCACAGCCAGTCTGTTAAAATGACAGTGCATAGCAACAGTTTCTTTAACATGTATCACCTAATTGAACAGCAATTGAAATAACTCCTAAAAAGGCAGATTCATCACTGCTAACTACATGCCACTGACATTCTTACTAAGAAATTGACATTTTCAAATGGTAAGCCTAGGGAAATCTCTTGTCATTAAAGAGGTACTCTTTGTGCATCAGTTATTTAGATAATAAAAAATACCAGGGCCATTCCCATTATCACCCACAGGAAAAGGATCAAAGCATTTATGTGAATTTCAACATTATCTGTGGTCATTAGAGGCTTATAGTCTTTTTCTGAGTTAAAATAATCAACAGTTTAAAATTTTACTTGCAATTATTATACACCTGTAGAAGCATAATGAACTTGGCCATTTCTCTCTCTCTTTCTTCTGCCCTTCCCTGCCCTTCACTCCCTTTCCCTCCCCTCCCCCTCCAGAGTATTTTCATTTATTAAGAGGAATTAAATTAAGGAATCAATCTAAAAGAAACAGGGCCATAGAACAAAGATTAAGACCTCATGTTCAAATCCTGTGGCTGTTTCTTTGTCCTGATTGGTTCTGCTTTGCTCCCTTTTTCTGCATTATACTGCCTAATAAATTTTGAGAACAATTTAGATCAGTTGATTCTTATTTTGTCTTTATACTGATTATAACTAGTTTGAGGGCTTCTTACTGGTTATTCATTACATAACTGGAAAACTGGAACTAACTTGGCTTCTTTTACACTGATAATATTCTGCTTTATGAATATGAAATGGAAAATACATGCCTGTGTATGGGTCAAAATAAATCAAAGATCAAGTGATGTTTTGGATATCATAAATGTGTTTTCTGCATCCTAAGTCACCACTGCTTCAACAATATATTCCTCCAGCTAGTGGACTGTGGTCATCTTTGTATGGAAACCACTCCAACCCCAGCGTCAATTTCTTCATACACGTATATTCCTTGTAATCCCTTTTATCCACATAATCTCAGTCATGTAGTTTTTTCCTGTCTTAGAACTCATCATACCATATCACATCATATAATCCATCTACAAGTAAAGGGAAAAATTCAATTTGTTTGCATAAATAAGGCAGCTGTGATACATGGAATGTCAGTGAATAGTACAATACTGATGAAGTGCTGCTAGGTGAAGGTGATGATATTATTACATGGATATGTTACGGGATCTCAGCATTTTATAAAAAGCCTTCAAAGGTGGAGATGATGCTTTTCTGTCCTCCTCTCATATTTACTGAAAGATGAAGATTCCTGACTGGGCTAACAGTCTTGTTTTCACATCAAGTGTCAACAGTGCTCAGAAAAACTTAGGAGACCTTTTGTGAAAGAGTTAGTCCCATTCTTGCCAGGCAGAGAGAAAGTTAAAGCTGGAATCTACTTCAAATCCCAACTGAATACTCTCTAACATGAATGTGTATCATTATAGTTGTTTCATCCTTTTGTCTTGAACACATTTGTTTGCCAAGGCTGAAATTACTCATCAGAACACTAGAAGGTACTAGCTTTCTGAAAATCTGTTTTACCCTCTGGGATGTGCACTACCAAAAGTAGATTTTCTAGTCTTAATTCAGTGTTTAACTAAAAAAAATTACCCTTTAGGTCTCACGTATTAATTTTCCTCAAGTTCCCTTTTTTTTAATCATAGACTCAAACTTGCCCTGGTTTTCTGAAACACAATCTGGTATTGGGCATCCACTGTCCCAGTTTAATGGACATTTCTGCAATTGAGAACTTTAAAAAATAACAGACATTTAAATGTATAGTGATGTATAACTTTATAAAAAAATTAGTTGCTTCTTACCTTTGGAAAGCACTGACAAATGGCAAAAAACATCTTAATGACTTAGCTTGACAAAGTAAGAGACTAAATTTCTTATACTTCACAACTGAAAAAGCTGCTTAGATTTCCTGGGTTATACACATGAGCTGTATATATTGTATGCATGTTAAGCTAAGGACTCAATTTTTCAGTCTATATTACTGCAAGTAATTTCTGCTCACTCATGGGGAAAAAAAGAATAGGTATGTTTGTGAGAAAAGAAAGCATTTAGAAATAATTGGGTGTAAAATTCCCACAAGTAAAGCACAGTTGCACACAACCTAATGATAAAATATCAGTCAAGAAACAAGTACTAGGTAAATAACCTTTAATTTTTTTTTCTTTCATGCATAGAAGTCTTAAATTTTTTTTCTTCATTTCTGTTACCTGCAGCGATGTCACTCAGTACTCTTCCTGTTTTATGAAGGTTGATTTTGACTCTCCCATCACTCAGATATAAGAGGAAACCACCTGAAGACTGGTGCAGTTTACTGGACAATAGAAGTCCTTCCTTGTTCCAAGTGCGAAACTGAAAACTGACAAATACTTCATCTTGCCCTGATCTACCTGGCAGTGCCAGGAAACTGCTGGAGCTCAGAAATGTAACAGGAACCACCTGTGGCTCTAAACACGAGAAGGACATATTGCCCTAGAAAGGAATAAAACAAATATGGCATTAGGAAGAGTCAGGAGAATTTCTCCATGGAAACTGCAGTTTCAAAACATGGTGCATAGTACTTGAATATATAAGTCTAAAAATCAAACATGATCATCTGTTTGAGAAATGTTAACACAGTTGTCTGACCAGAATAGATTCATCTGCCTGCACAAAGAGTTACAAGGACCTTTGAGGGAATGACGTAAGTTCCTAAATTATGAAACCAATTTAATGCTACTTCAGGAGTTAGAAAGACCTGCTTTGTTCCTAGTTTGGCTCAGCCTCAGTAAGTATTAGGGACTTAACAAATTCTTCAATGACAAATAAATGCCATGTCACTGACTGCATGTAAACACTTACATGGGTCTAAATTCTAGAGAAAAATGTTGAGCTGGCACTGATTGTTTAGGATGATGTTAAATTTAAGAAAAAAAAAGATTTCCAAATAAATGCAATTTATTGCACCAACTCCAGTATTTGTTTTCACAAACAGAAAAATTCCACATATAAACTCTTGATACTTACAAATGCACAACACATACTTCTTAAATTAAGAGGGAATGTGTTTTCAAGTAGGCCCATATGGACTAGATGATGAGTTGGACTTATGCACCTTGCATTTACTTTGTGCTTACCTTCTTCTAAAAACAACTGTTTCTTAGGTAAACTTGTGGTTGAATTCATTGAGAAACTCTGAGAGTAGCCTGCATCTGTACTTGTACTGAGTGAGGCAGATAAGAAATCTGGAATGCGAATAATGCATTTTTGGCATCTGGTGTCAGAGTTTATGGTGCTTGATAGTAGTACACTGTGCACTCTGGTCTAATGACTTGCTGACACCATTTGAAATAGAACTAGTTTGTTCTGGAGAAAGGATTAATAAAGATTAATGCTTTTGGAATTTAAAGTACACTTAATTTCTGTTCAACACTAAGAGGTTTTAAACTTTTGAGCAAACATAAAACTTTGACCACACAGTAAGAAGCTTTAAAATCAATTTAAGAAAAATACTCACTAGTCCCTGGTGTGGCAAAGTATTAAAGTTTATGGGTTTTCGTTTACTTCAAGGAAAATACATAAATAAGTAAAAGCTTTGTCTTATGAACTCAGCTGTACAGACATGAACAGTCAGCAAAACTGACACATAGTAAACAGGTGCTCATCAGATTAATAAACCTTTTTAAATGCTAAAAAGCTGGCCATTTGCAGATTCCCCCTGTAAAGTACCTATTTAACTGGGATTCTGTGATAACAGATTCTTTCTCTAATATTTACATTGTGAAATGTCTCCTAAATAGTTTTGAAAGTAGCACAACAATTTAAAACATTTGACATGAAAATAAAGAAATTCCCTATTACAGATGATTTCACAGATTTCCTTCCACTAGTGCACCCAGAGCCTACTATAATCGCCCATTCCCCAGTATTCACAAGCATCATGGAGAGAATACTATGCAGAGCTACCAGATTAATTAATTTTGGAATATTTCATGTGAATTTCACATGTGAAGAGACACCCCTCATCCATTTCTTCTATGACAGAGAACCAAATTTGAGTCTTCATATTCTGAACAGAAGTCCAAGTTAAAATATTTGGACCATGAAAGCATTTCATATATTTTTAATTATTCTGAGCTGACTTCTATGATACTTCTGCATTTCCTGCTACTAAATAAGTACATGTTGCAAACAGAGATGATGCTTGTTGTACTAGGGAAAAAAAAAAAAAAAAAAACAAACCCAGCAAAACCAACAGCAAAGGATTTAGTAAAATTTCTAGAAAGCCTTTTTAACACAGAAGACATTTGTTTTGTAATTGGAACTGTTTCTCCAAAAGGCAGGAATCTGGATAATATGACTGTTGGCCATGTCACAATAAATGCATTAAACCCACCAACCTAGACTACATGTCTTCAAAGGTCAGTTCAAATTGAAAACCAGAACTTATCTATCAAACTTCTAATGCTCTGGACAAAGCAAAGTGTACCTGTGTCCTCAGCAATAAAGAACTTTCAAAATGTACTGCTGGTGTTCTTATTAGAAAGGCACATATTTTTATTACTCTGGTACAAAGCCAAAGATTTGATGGTTTCTCATGCATCTTTTTACTCATTGACTTTTGTCACCCAGTTAAATAGCCCACAACACTGTGATATCAGACACATCTAAATATCAGCTGAAGACCTCAAGAATAAAACGCATCCTGCCTTTTCTACCCAGGTAAGTCTACACAGCATAAAATGAAAAATAGCTCAACTTAGTAATTATTTTTCTTTCATTACCTAACACAGATTTCACTAGAAATGTGTGCTAACAGGTTGAATTTGAAAGTAGTTGTGATCTTTTTCTCTGTTTTAGTTATTTATTCTTTCTTAATTATAAATTTCTTACCACAATGTAGATCTGAGATTTATGCTTCCTGGCCAGGTCAATAATATTCACTTCATTATAATAAATATTTTCAAAACACCCATGAAAGTTCCTCCGTGATAATGTCCCTGATTTTCCAGGCACTGGGATCCCTCCAAAGCTGAGCTTAGAAAGAGAAGAGAAATCAATAATACTGTTAAGTAATTGTCTAGGAAAAGAAGTTGACTATACTGTAAGAGCAGAAGTCAATGACTGGCCTATAACAAACCTGTTGCTTCTTGTGTATTTCACTGTATCATATCTACATATTAAAAGAATAGGCTAACAAAAAACTAGGCTATATAAAGTCATATGTATGTAGCAAATTATTCTGACATTTTGGCTTTTTTTCTTCTTCTTCTGACGTTTCTAAGCAGTGCCTTGATCAGTTTTCAGGGTCCATTACAGCTGCAAAACCAAGGGGAAGAAGGACAAGGCCAAGTATATGGAGACTATGCAAAACAGTGTAAAAAGGGAGAAGAAAATTAGCAACAATTTCTTTACAAACTTCAGCCTAACTTTTCCACTTTGTGCACACCATAACTACCATAATAGAGAACAAGAGTGCATCAAATTACAGTTTTATAGGAAAGATTTGAAACAAACTAAAGGAGGTACATTTTTTCCTTTCAAAATGCTTAGGCTGTGCAGTACATTTGTATGGTGCTGTAAAATTACTTAGTTTCAGAAAGCGATTGGAAGATTTAATAAAAACAAGAACCCATTGAGAGCTACTAAATTCAAGAATATCATTCAGACTAAATATGACCCTGCCCTAAGGCAAAAGCTACTAGAAAGCAGTAAATTATTTTAGGAAAGCATTGCCACAAGGATGACCTTAGTTCTGCTCTAGTCTATGTTTTAACTCTTGCATACTATCAGAAATAGAATTTCAGCTCACATATTTCAAAGCTATTCTGGACAACATTGTAAAAAAGGTCAGTCTAAACTATAAACTTTTAATTTTTAAATTTTTGCTCAATGTTTAAAATAATTTTACCCAAAAAATCAACCAAAATAAAATATATACTATTTCATAAAGTTATTAAATTAATAAAATTTTATAGTCAGAAATGCAATTATAAAAACAGTAGTTTGTTCTTTTCTGAATGTTTTTATGCTTTCTTTTTACTTGTGTTAGTAACACCTATTTCAAACTATAGCATGTGGTGGACAAGAGGAAAATTTAATTTGCATTATTGACTGATTCAGTAAAATATATCTATTTGTCAACCAGTTATTTTCTGTCTCGCTTTTCTTTTTTTTAATTAGTATGATCCTCCAAACTTTGATACTGTGATTTACATTCAGAAACTCTGAGCAGAGATTTTTGAAATGGAATAATGCAGACACAGAGTCGCATGACATCTCACTCTAAATGCTTATAAATTGGAATGAGTACAAAAAAGTCTCCGGGTTCCAGACATTCTACTCTATCACTCATTGTCTTATCCAACAAGCAGTCGAGGGCAAACATAAAGCAGACAGTCATCGTATTACAGCTGTGAAATGGTGGTATTTTTAACCACAGGCACAAAAATTTCACAGCAAATTACATCTACTACTTTTCATGAATCTACTATATGTGCCAGCAAGATTTCTTCACAGTATAATTTTCAGATCTAACACGGATTTAAGTCTTGATATAAACATTTCCAAAATGTTTTTATGCTGATATATTTCAATTTTCATCAAGTTTTATATTCATAACATTAATATTCATTAAATAATAGCACTGATTTGGGTCTCATTCAGTCTGTTTACAATATTATTTATCACATTTGCAGCTCTGATGAAACAAAGGTATTAAAATAATGAATTCTGAGATGAAAAAGATGGTCTTTTGAATATACTGAGTTGAGAGTCTAGTGGAAGATTTGTACTCCAAGAACATATCTTTTTCTTTGATTCATTCCCTTAACAGACAGAAAATCCCCATGGTCTTAAGGACTACAAACTTCCTTAAGTTCTGTTTCCTTTGCCTGTTTCAGTGCATTTGCATAACAAAGGTAAGAAATGTAAAAAAGGAAAGGTAATTTTCACACCTCATAATCAAGGTCCAAATAACTGAATTCTCCTTTTGCATGAAAATGATGAGTGTGTTTATCCACTGTAAAGTTTACTTGATTGTTAAAATGCTCAATGACAACAGAATGCCAGTGCTGATCATCCAAAAGGCTGCCCAGCGTAATATTAATTTGGGCATTAGAAGGATGAGTTTTAGTATCACCTTGAAAGAAGAAAAATAAAAACTATTAATTTCATTCAAAAATATAATTATTCAAAAATATACTGCTAGTTTATCATACTTTATACATTAAAATCCACTTAACAGTTTAAGAGAAGTTTTAGTCAAATAATGCCTAATAACTATATTAGACTTTATGAGACTATAGCTGTTACCTAAATTAATGAGTAGGGACAGCTTCCCTTTAGTTAATTCCATGGTGATGTGGTCTCCATTTTGTCCTTCTCTGTGGAGGAGAATTCCATCACTTTGCATTGTCTTAAACTTCAGAGAAATCACATCTTTCAGTGCATTAATGAGTTTTTTATTTAATGTGTAAATTAGACAACTTTTCCCATCAAATCCAACCACCTCAGACCCTAGAAGTAAAGAAATGAAAAATAATGTATAATGCTATGTCTAAAAGAAACAGTTGCATGTTACTTCAATACGGTATGAAGTTCCATCACTAACATCTCTAGATCCACTTGTGCACAGTAAATTGTCCTGTATTTCTTCCCCATATATTAAGACTGCAGTGTTTTAAAGATGATGGTATAACTAGCTAATAAAACCATGTGAGAGGAGATCTGACCTCTATTCAAATCTAATAATGTTCTCATATGCTGAAAGGTAGGTCTTCAGGTCTTCCTTTCCTTGGAGCTAAAAAGTACTTTGACCATTTCTGCTTTTACTTGTATTCTTAGGCTGAAAATCTCTACTAATTTCTCTGCAATTCAAGGCTGCTGTTGACCTTTGGGAAGGGAATAGGGCTAACTGATTCTATCCCAATAGTATAAAAAATATCTGTCAAAATTGGTAGAGATTGAAGAAGACACACACAAAGGAACTGATAACACTATAAAAAGCTCATAGAGTATTTACAATTAATATGCAATGAACAAAAAAGTAATTACCCTTGAAAAATACATTTTTGAAGTGATTAAAGATGTAAAGGACACTCCATAAAATATAAAGTTGTTTCTCAACTGACTGGTTAACTTCTTGCAAGTTAAGAGAAACTCATTATCTATTTACTAACTTTATATAATTTCACTAAAAAGATTTCTCCATATTGTCAGCACAGAAATTAAATGAATTCAAATTAACTCTTGTACTTTAGGTTAGTAATTTATACTCCATTTTCAAAAAGCTCTTGTCAAGTGAATGCAGTTTCTTGATTTTCTTTACATCCTGATAATGAAGAATTCATTTATCAAGTGTACAATGAATAAATATGACATTCTACCTAAATATGAATCCTAGATTAACTATTTTACTTAATTTTATCATTGAATGAATGTGGACAGCAAAGGTATTAATTAATGTTGAATAAAATAATGAATGTGATGTAGAATAGCTTCAATAAAGACTTCAATAAGATGACTTGTACATTTATATACATCTATCAAATCAGCTAACTAGAGACATTCTTAGTAGGCAATGATAACTCAAGATTGGGAACACATATCCAGCGTACCATAAGATTTTCCTCTCTTATTTACCAACTACATGCAACTTCTAGTAGTTGCTGGACTTCAAAAATCCCTCTATGTGAATTTTCTCTACTTGTGTAAATAAGAAAAAAAAACCAGGTAGACTTGTTTTATGAACACTCATCTTTTGTTTCGACAATTTGCAATATGTCTTCCTTAAATTAAAGAGATCTAAATCCTTAATACACTACGAAAATATCTTTGGAAATCACAAAATGCCCCTGAGAAACTGGAAATTCTGGAATCCTCACATACCACAGGACCAACAGTCCTAGTGATCCTGAGCAAAAGTTTTAGTTGAAATATCTCTGATTTTTTTTCCATCTTTATATCAATTTAAATCATTACTAATGTTCCATAAAGAAAAAAAATAAACCCAGGCAAAACAACTGGCCATTATTCCGGTTATGAAGAAGATATGAAATACTTTCTTTGACTGATGTAACTGTGATATTGACTTAAAGCATTTCAGCCAGGAAGGAAATGCTGAAAAAGCCTCAATAAAATTAGAACTGGCAGAGAACAGTGCAAAAAGGTTTGCTCAGTATCTGTTGTGCTTGCTGTTACATATCATGATATACATATCTAACATATCATGATATACATATCTAACAATTTTTAATGTGCATTATATATTTGTTTTCCAGTTATCTATATTCTACAATTCTATACTATTGTAATTTTCATATTTAAACCTATCTTTCTGCCTCCCATGTTAAAAAAGTGCTCACCTTTTTCTTTCTTTGTTTTCTATTTTTAGACTACTGGTTTTCAGAGGATGAAATAAGAGAGTATTGTAATGAAGAGGGGAAATTGTAAGCCAAAAACATTCGTAATATCCCTTTTTTTTAGTGTCATGACCTAGCTTAACCTGAACTGTGTTTTACATGGCTTAATTGTCACAATTTGGCATTTCAGGGACAAGACACAGGAAATGTCAATAGAAATTCATTGTTCTCTTTTGTACACACTAAATAAAAAAAATCTATCAGGCAGAGCCTTCAGGCAGGTTTTGGGCTGAGGTTCACCACAGTATTTACAGCATAGTCATGGCACAAGCAGATATTTTATCAATTTATATGAAGGCGGGTTTAAGACCTGGAGGTAGAAAACATCTTCCTGCCTTCCTTCCTGCCTGCCTTCCTTCCTGCCTGCCTTCCTTCCTGCCTTCCTTCCTGCCTTCCTTCCTGCCTGCCTGCCT
>VXBN01004094.1:0-24976 GCA_013397395.1 Sinosuthora webbiana
CAGTTTTGGAGGACCTCCAATATTACAATCAATTTTGGCCCTTAGAAATCCTAGGATTTTACATTACAGCTCTTCAGTTAAGGAATGTGGGTTTTATGCTGCGAAGTGACTTGTGAGTTTTCTTTTTTTGACAGCCTAGTACTTGGTTTTGCATTAATGCAAGGAGGCTTGACTGAAGGGGTCTCTTATAAATGATAACTGAATCTGTGAATTAAAAATATTAATAACAAATTTATTAATAAAAACAAAAAAATCAAGATTTTGAGAAATAGAAAAACTTTGATAAAACTACAACGAAAGCGTAGTTCCGATCCTGGGAATCTGCACTGAATTGCAGATCCTGCCCCCTGTGGCACAGAATTCCCTTCTGGTTCACAAATTTGGAGTGTGCAGGGCCCATTTTTATAGAGCTCCTGGGCTTGTGCGACTGATTATTTTATCGATTTTTTTGTGTGTATGGTCTTGGATTCATATTCATCTGATTTCTTTTCTGGATGTGATTTTGGTGAATAGTTTTTCCGGGGAGACATAAACCTATGTCTGGGTTTGCAGGGACCAGGTATTGAGATGTAAGTCTTTGATGAGATTGGGATGATGGGTATGGGGTGCTGAGCCGATGATGGCTGATGATGGTGGTGCTTGGCTCCATCTCTCATGCCGTGGCATCTTTTTTTTTTTCAGTGGTGGGTGATTCTCTGTTTCTGGCAGAGGAATGTCTTCTTGGAACTTTGCATTCTTTAGGCTTAAGAACATTATACAGTAACATACAAACTAACTTTCAGACTAGAGTTATTTAGGTTTTATAAAATGTTATAAAAAAAGAAAACATGAATTAATCCTACAATATTTATCACAGGTCAGAAGCAAAATGTTAGAAATCAAACTCTTGCCAGCCACTACCAAGCAAAACTTCAATCAGCATGCAGTGCTGGCTTGTAATTGCAGTGGTTTGTAATGGTTTGCTGTAATTGAAATAGAGTGTATGCTGACCTGAAGTGTAAGCCAGAGAGGCTACATTTAAGTACTGTGGGGAGGAAAAAGGAGGATTTTGTGATATGTATTCATAAGCATTTTACTGGAGAGTACGAACATAATAAAAATATGCTTTGTTAGCTATAAACATTAGTGAAAACAAGTACTTACTTTAGAGAAGGAGTTATAACCTCAAAGTGTAATTGCTTTATAATAATGTGGTTTCTGTCATAGGATTTTTTCTAATTCAGACCACATTGGGAAGATCCTAGGATTCTAAAATTATATATTTGTAGCTAATTTAAGTTGCAAATAGTGTGTTTTTTCCAAGCAGAAATGGCAACTACTCTTTAGTAAAAAAACAAATAGTAAAAATACACGGCATAGTCTGTCATTTCTTAAAATACTGTAACTACCTACCTGCTTGTACCTGTCAGTGTTTTGTGTCTGTCCTTTTCTCTTGCTGGAGGCATTGTTGGTTTGATGAGTAGCAGAACAACAGTGCTGTCCACTCTTGCCTTCCTGCAGTTGTCCATAACACTCTTTCTGTTTCCTTGTTTCTCTGCTTCAGTGTGAGCAGTCCCACCTGATGAGGGAGCACCAGGATGTGCAGGAGCGAACAACGCTACGCTACGAGGAGCGGATCACGGAGCTGCACAGCATCATTGCTGAGCTCAACAAGAAAATTGATCGGCTGCAGGGAGCAACCATAAGGTACAGTAACTTCCTGGGAATTCTAAGCCAGGGCAAGACTGGTGCAAGACACGGTGTTGTACTCTAATATGATGATGACTTTCAGGCTTGTCATGATGGATACTGAATAGCTGCCCATAATTAAGATGTGTGCTCTTCAGGGTATCATCCCAAGCACCCAAGAAGTGCTACCTTCTCTCTGGCAAACCCACAGTTTTCAAAACCTGACAAGCATGGCAAAACATGCACTCTGACATTTAAATATTCCTTTTTTTAATATGCCACGATGCCACATAAGTGATAGCAATCGTGTGTAAAGGAAGGTGAAGACACCCGACTTGAACCTCTGCTTTTAACTTTATTTTGCGGCCTCCTGTATATTGCCTAAGTGAAATCAGTTTTGGGAGAGAATGGTTGAAATAGATTTCAGTAGGTTTTGCCTCTTGTGCTGTCATTTTTGAGAAAACACAACGGTACAAATCATGTTGCTGCCTGGTTCTGCAGCAGCAAACCTTTCACTACATTGTTACTGTGTTAAAGTGAACTTTACATTTGACTACATGGGAACATTTTTCCTCACTTGTTTTTACATATTATTTACAATGTAGAAAAATTGGACTGGAGTTCAAAAGGAGCTTCCTAAAGTTTATCTAGTAAAGATGCACTATATGCCAGAGTCTGTGGATTTTCTAGAGAACATCAAGTTAGTTTGGATGCATTTGTGGATAATGTTGACATGGTACTCTAGCCATGTAGCAAATTTTCAGTTTTCCTTTACCTATTAGCTGCACTTCTTTTTGGTAATTGCTTTATTTCTGTAGCAGAATTTCTTAAGAGAGCGAGGGCATGATCTATATTTGGATTGAGGTTTGAGCTACCCCAGCCTAGGCCCCAGATTCAGAGCTGTGAAGCCTGTGGCACAGTTAAAATTATGTTAAGGTGTTAACACAGGACAATGTGTTTTTAAGTATTAATAGATACAGTTTGTAGTGTGAATACTTTAGCTACCTTAAGAATAAGATAATGTTTGTTTACATTTTTCCTTATGCTCTGTACCAATGAGAAAATACTTGTAACTGTAAACTATTTCTAAGTGTATATAAGCTGCCATTTTAGATAGAATAAACGGAGAACGTATGTGAACCACATTGGGTTTTGATCTGCATTGCTCTAGTCTAGCTTCCCATATATTTTAAAGGGTTCCCTGCTTCATATTTCTTCTTCCTTGTAAATACTTCTGCTAGCACAAGGCAATGTTGTTACAACTACTCACTTAATCTTTCATGAAAATATTAGTATGCAAAAAGGAGAATTTTTGATGTACCATAAATAAGAAGGAATATCATCACATATGTATTTACCACTACTAAAGCAGTGTTAGAATCACACGTTTGTGTTATTTAAGAACATAGATACGGTTGCCTGTGAGATGATCATAACTTGCAATGGACATGGTGAGATTTTTCAGGTATTTTCTATCCTGGTAGTAGTTCTCTGAAAAAAATCCCCATGACTCCCTTCTTCATTTATGCTTGATACCTCTGCAGACAAACTTTCCATTTGTCTTTTAAAAAGCAAAATCTGAGAAAGCATGAGAGCTGCACTTATTTTTTTTTCTTGAGTGACAGAAAAACTCTATGACATTTAAGAAAAATATTACATTTAAGAAAAATATTACATAGAGTTCATAAAAATGGTGTGTTTGGAATCCTTGTGGCAAAGTAAATGCCAAGTAGTGTTCAATTACGAAGTACTGTAATCAGGTTGATACTCTGAATGTTTAACCATGTGCATAAATGAGTCAGCTGCTACATGCAAAGGAATGTGAGGTGTGAGAACCAAGACTGATGGCATGTACATGTTGCTTCTCATGAAAAATGCAGTTTTTCTGTCCTTTTGGAGGATTATGGCCTTTAAAGGCATCAAAACAATACTGCTGCAACAGGTGCCACACCTCTGTCATGCCTCTCCAGTTTAATTCAATCATATGAGAGCTTGTTTTGTTCAGACAGCTGGAACACCTCAATTGTTTTCATTTGTTTTGGTTTTATTAGTAAGAACAAAAACCATTTGTTAAGTTAGTGGTTCTTTTTGTTTCCTTTAATGATGGAAACAGCTTATTTTCTTTGGCAGGCCAATACTTTTTTGTCTGGGGAGCAGAGGTGTAATATTCCTCCTGAAAATGGAAACTGAAGGGATTCCACACAGTTTGTAAAGCCAGCTGAAAGAAGGAAAACTGGTATGTCCTGCTGTGGTTTTCTGTAAATTTACTCTGGGATCCACATGTGTCATTCTTGAGAAGTTGTCCATGCACTACCGGCTAGGGTGGTGCAGTTACTGTCCTTGCTGGAACAGGTGTGACTCATAGCACTCCACCCTTGGCTCTGGGGACTGTTGGGTCCGGGAGCTGGAACAGAACAGTGTTGAGAGAAAGTGTTCTGGGAGCACAACCCTGCTGGGGCCTCAGCAGTTATACTTTCCTCTAAACCAGGAGCATTTTAGTTTTGATTTGTCTCTTTGAAACCTGTAGGTAGTATTGAGGAGAGGCTTTACTTCTGCTGTCACAAAATTTGGACTGTTTTTCTGGAAGCAGAGTTTATGTTAATTGCGTAACAGATTAATGTTTCCCCAATGCTGACACAACAACTCTTGAGTTTTTTCACATATGTTTTAGATTGTAAAAATAAACTAATGTGTAGCTTCATGTACCTCTACTCCATGACATTCTTTATAGTTCCTAAACCCAAAAATCTTTGGGAAAGAATTAGAAGAAAGAAGTGCTTCATGGAGGGTATTTGACTATCCTCTTTAAATTGCATGATGTTTATTTGAATGTCAGCAGCACACTCAGAATGTAGGACAGAAAGTAAGGAAGACACTGGGTTTAAATCTGAATAAGGTGTTGCAACAGTTTGAGGAGGAGTGTTGGCAGGCTGTATAAGCTGGTTAATATTCTCCATGATGAAAACTTCGGTGTCTGTTTCTTGGTGTATGTTGGAGTTTTTTGCCTTTGCAATGTCAAGGCTTAGAAGGATAATAGCTTTTGCTCATGTGGTTTAGTAATGCAAGCTTTAGAATCATGGAGTGGTTTGGGTTGGAAAGGACTTTAAAGACCGTCTAGTTCCAGCCTCCTGCCATGGGCAGGGACACCTTCCACAAGACCAGGTGGCTCAGGGCCCTATCCAGCTTCCAGGAATGGGGCAGCCACAGCTTTTCCGGCCAAGGAGAGAGCTTAAGTCACATGTCAATGCATGTGTCTCTTCCCAGGTGTGTCTGATATGCTGATCCCAGTAGCAGAAATCTTACAGGGATATTTTTAGAAGTTTACAGGATTTTTCTAGGATTTTGCTAGCCATTTCTTGGGTCCATGTGTGTGACCTCATGAATTTAGCTGCAGCTCTTGCTCTGCATTCTTCCAGAATTCCCTGAGGAAAATGAGTTCACCATGCTTGGGGGAGCAAGCCAGCATCCATCTGCAGTTGTCTCATCTCCCTGCTGCTGGTGCTTTGGACAGCCCAGCCAGTTTGGAATCTCATCTCCAAAAAGAGATATTAATGTGAAAAAAGTGAGTTACAATACTCAAATACTCACATGCTAGCAGATGAGCCTCTGTTGCCAAGGATCTCTGTCCGTTGACAAGGTGCATGCAATTTTTTGTCTAAGTGTGTATAACCTAGCAGATGGGAAAACCAGTCAAATTGATGTTCCCAGTTAGAGCCATATTGAAAATATTTGGACATAAAAAACACACCAGTAACTCTGAAGCACAAAAAGGATTTAGAAATTATACAGCTAAGTACTAAAATGTAATAATATCCGCATGTAAGGTGAAAATTTCTGACTTTGGAAGTTTTTTGTATTGCTTTAGATTAATTAAAACTTGACTTTTTTTCTTAATCATTTGGCTGTCAAAATCAACTGTAACTTCAACATGTGACTAAGTTGTTTTTAGATGTCAAAAGTTTTTCTTAGATGTCAAATTGAGGTTCAAGAAAAGGAAAAGAGAGATATCTAATTGCTTTTAGCTCTAAACCAGTGGCTGTTTGGGTACATCTCTGCAACTCTAAAAATAGCGAGCAACTATAACAATACCAGACAGAAATATTCTCAGTTCAATGTTGATGCCTGCTAAGAGTTACTTGAAAGAGTTGTCAAGAAGCTTATAACCCATTACTGTAAAATCATGTGTTGAGACTTACAACTTTTAATCTGATATACATTGAAAAAATGTTGGAAGTTAATGGAGAAGAGGGGTAGCAAAGAGACTACAGCATCACAAGAAATAACACACAGCACTTAGAGTCACATTTACACAGTGACCTGCAGGTCTAATTCTATCTTCTAAATATGTGCTAGGTGGAAGCTAGCACATACTGGATTCAATTCAAAGGGCAGTGTGGGCATGATAATGTTAGCTTCAGTACACAGTGCCCAGCTCCACCTGCCCTCAGTGGCAAATTTCAGTGCTGTTTTGAGCATGTCACTATTTGTTCATAATGAACTAGTTCAGAGGGACCTCAAGTGTGTGTATGCAGAGTGCAGTCAATCTTTGTGCATGTAAAACTGTACTATCTATTTTCTACCTGAGGGTCTTAGAGGGTTTTAAAAATAGTTATTTAAGTAAAATGATTTTTGAAAAACTGCTGGCACCAGTATTACAAAGCTATGGACTGTTGGCAGCCATGAAGAGAACATGCACCTTGCCAGTGTTCTGTGGTGTGAAAGAATGCTGAAAAATGTGCAATTTTGCTCACTGTTTGAACAAGTTTTTCTGAGTGTCTCTGCAGCACTCGGTCCTTGGTTGTACCTGATCATGAAGAAAGCAATTGGTGCAGAAGTAACTGAAAACCACAGGATTTTTTTCTCCAATCCTCCCATCATCTGTGTCTAGAATGGCTTGATCTGGTCTTAATTACCCCCAGCTCACCATGACATTCCAGCAAGTGGGACCATCAGGGCCCATAACAGAACAAATGCTTACTTTTTACAACCACGCTGTTGCTGATGGCAGCAATAAGGAAGTTGTAATGCCTCCACCTTCTGGGTGGTGTGGCAAGAGTCCAGTGGCTGGTTATTGTCAGCTGTGGAGCACCTTGCATTTCCAGTGCTGCTGGAGAGCTCTGACTGTCCTCTGCTTTGGGGAAAGGAAAGTCTCAAACAGTATCTTTTGTTACTGCCAGCATCAGTTTTAAAGGCAGAATTTATATCTGTGATGTATCACTGCCCTGGAATTCCCCCTTATTCTTGCCCTCCAGTTTGTTTTCGGTCTGCTCTCTGGTGGTGGAAGGACTGATTGACCTTGCTGCCACTTTATCAGAAATGGATTTCTGATCTTTCTGGTCAGCTTTTAAAAGCATTAGTTCATTTAGAAACTGACTTGAGTCATCAGAAGGGTGAAAGCCCTACTGCATGACATACTTTTCATTGTCCCAAGATACTGAGGGGCACTTAAATTGAAAAACCCAGAACTAGTGCTAGCCAGATGAGGCTGTGTTGTATTTTAAACAGAAAAATCTGTGCAAGAAGACCCCAAAGAAGAGTCGTGAGAAATAATTATGTGTGCCGTTACTTTAAGGCCAGTAGAGTTTTTTATCCATTTGTAGAGGTAATTCAGGTTTTAAAAATGTAGGGCTAATTATTTCATAAATGAAAAAAATCAATTACCTTCAGATGAAAAATTACAACTGTTTGAGTACTTGGTAATTGTTTTGTCTAAAGGTAATTACTAGTGGCTTTTTTTATGGCTAATAACAAACTGGTTCATGAAACATTAACTGATGCTTATGTGTCTTCATTAAACTGTTTAAACTCCTGCTGTTCATTATTATGTTCTAACACTGTCTTAAGTATTGTGTGGTACCTCCAAGACCTTTCTTTGTTGTAAATCTCAGTGTTAACCAGCTGGCCTGCATTTTGTTTTGTAATAGTAGTCACTAAGTGCTTCTACTGAAGTCACACTTGCTTTGCACTGAAGCAAATGTTAAGGCTAGAAGAGCATGGTAGAAATTACATTTCAGTATCTTGGGAAACCCTGCTTTGCAAGCAAGCTGGAAGTCCTTTTTTGAGTTTTATAGAGGTACATAAGTTGTCACTTCTGCAGCTCTGAGAGCAGACTTCATTCACTTCTGTCATTGATGCCTGTATGTATGGGCCATGTTGTCTGCTGTTTTGCCTGACAAATCGAGACACGCCTCCAGGCTGAATCCTGCAAGAAACACTCATCACCATGTAGCACACACACAACAGATCCAACATTACAGATAGCCCAGCAGATGTAGATCCCCATATAGGTCTTTGCTGCTTCTCATTGTTTCCAAAGCCAGACAGTTCCATTCTCACACTTTTCTGCTGAATCTTCAGTAAAATTAATCTCTGCATGTGATTTAGTGTGCAACAAAATGATGGCTGCTTGTTTTCTATCAGAGGGGCCTTGCACCTGGATAAATTGGTGTTTTTCCAATGTTTAAAATAGATACTTTAAGGTAAAAACTGTCACTATAAAGTGAAAAAAATAATAAATCTGAGTCAAATCAGCAAATGGATCAAACGAAAAAATGTTTACAAATGTTCTCAAACAAAGCTATTACTCATTTACTTATCTTCTTTCCCAGTGCTTTGAACTCTCTGTGTGGAGACAGGAGAGAAAAGCCCTAATTTTTTAAGCTCATTAGCTTTAGCTAAGTATTCTATGTCCTCAATTATTTTAGTTGAACCAGCTTGACAAATAAATTTAAACCTAGGTAATTGAGGTTTTTCCTTTTCTGCTAACTCCAGCAGTTCAGTGCAATGCTCACTTATCTGTTTCTCTCTCTCCCTTGGGAAGAGAAAATGAAAAACCAACCTGTCTCCAGGAGCATTTTGATTCACATATGCAGGTACATGCATGTGCATGCTTTGCACATGAGATGCTGAAATCCTTGAACTGAGAAAGAGACTAAAACCAGTTACTTTTAATTCACTTTGGGATCAAAGCCACTTGTGCTGATTTGTGTGAATTACCAGCTGGGGAGTCACTGCAGAGCAGTCTATGCCCTTGCACACATCCTTGGTAGCACTCAGTTCCACCCATTGCTTCCTTCTTCAGTGGCCAGGAGAAATAATGAAGTTGGGAATAAAGAAATGGAAACCAGGCACCGACTGCTGCAAGTGGGTGTTATGGGCATGGTACGGTGGCTTTGCAGTGAAGGGTTTAAAGTCATCTCTACTGACTGGACAAAACACTTGTGTGAATAGGATCCTGTGGCTCAGCTTACGGGTCTGAAATGAGTGTCATGAAGATACACATTTCCTCAGAAGATTTCATTTCTGACTTTGCTCTCTCTGCCAGGGAGGAGGATGAGTACTCAGAGCTGCGGTCGGAGCTGAGCCAAAGTCAGCAGGAGGTTAACGAAGACTCGCATAGCATGGACCACAACTCTGTCTCAGTGCCAGAAAACCAGTCCACCATGGTCACTGGAGATGTGGGTGAGTTGTGTTCTTAGCAGTGATGGCTTTCCACAGCAGAAAGGTATCATAGCTTTTGAAATGCAAATCCAAGCATTTGGTGAAGAAATGAATTAATGTAGGATGTGTTAATCACAATTGATGCTAAGCTTCTACATGACTGTGAATTTAGATGTGAAGTCATCTCTGTGCCTTGATTGTAGAATCGTAGAATCATTAAGTTTGGAAAAAATCTCTGAGATCATTGAGTCCAGCCATCAACCAGCATCACCAGCATGTTCATCATTAAACTATGTCCTCAAGTGCCATGTCCACACAGTTTTTGAACACTTTCAGGCATGGTGACTCCACACACCCCCTAGGCAGTCTGTTCCAACACTCTACAACCCTGTCCATGAACATGTTTTTCCTGATGTCCGATGTAAATCTCTGTTGGTGCAGTTTGAGGCTGTTTGCTCTTGTCTGATCACTTGTTACCTGGGAAAAGTGTCCAACGCTCACCTGACTGCAGCCTCCTTTCAGTTGTAGAGAGCAGTAAGGTCCCCCCTGAGCCTCCATTTCCCCAGAAGCAGACCTTCTAGCAGAATTCTGGTGTAATCCTCGCTATGACAGATTTCCAGAATTTTCTTCAGAAAATTCTTCTATTCCTGTTTTCTATACTATATTATTTATCAAGTGCAAGACCTGCTACAGCACATTTGTATTTTCATGTCTACGATTTCTAGAAACATTGATGCAACAGAATTAGTAATAATGTGACTGTGAAATGTCTGTCCATTCTAGGGAATTCAAATTATTTAATAGAGGTTTTTAAAGTTATAAAAAAATTAATGTTTTACTTTCAAAAGCTAGTGCTTACTGTTAAGTTCCTATTTGAACAGATTCTAATATGAGGATTTTTTCTTCCTTTATTTTCTTCTTACCAAGGGAAAAAAAAAAGAAACTAATTTGCTTTTCAGGATTTATTTTGTCTTCATGAAGTGGAGCTGAACCAGGGTTTGTGGACATAAACAGCAAGTTGTCTAAGTTTGTTCTAGCAATGAAAAACATGACAGTAGAATCACGTACTATGTAGAGACCTAGAAGATAAGGGGAATGATGTGTCTGTCTCAAAAACCAACAGACAGATAGCTCTGGAACCAGAGTTTGTTGGATTGTTGGTACTAACAGCCAAGGATTGTTAGTAATATAACACACTCTGAGAAGGAACAGGATGTGGCTGGAGAAGGGAGCCATACGGAGGTACAGGCAGCACTCTTCAGAGACAAGTGTCCTTACTTAGCACCAGGACATGAGCACAGCACACAGTGAGCACAGGGATGAGGCTGAGAAGAGGGCATGTGTAGAGGAGAATCCAGACCACCCAAGACCCCAGAAGTCCTCCCAGCCATTTCTAGAAAGGTCTGAAAGAACAGATTGCCCATGATAACTAATTTGTATAGAAAGGGAGAAAGTTATCTCCAGAGCAGGGAAAACTTACCTATAAACAGGCACCTCCACAAAGCCCAGGGTGCTTGCTTTGCACATGCAACCCAGCACCCTGAACAGCTGAATCATGCCAGACCCAGGACTGGTGATCTTCTCTCTTCTTTCTCTCTCCTGTTTCTTCCCTTTTCCACTTCATTGAAAAGCCACTTCCATATGGTGACACTGTGTTTATATTGTAGGTCAGGGCCTAACCTGACCCAGTTTCCATGCCAAGTGTGTATTTGTGAGCTTTTCTGGACCTCTAAATTCCATCATTCCTTTGAACAAGCATCTGCAAATCTTGGGTGCTCCCTTCCCTTAAGGGTAGGGGTCACAGATAACAATAGACAAATAAGAACATTATTTCTAGGAATTCCTGTGTTTCTTCTGTATTTTCCTTCTATCCATAGACTCTGTCCTTTATAGATGTTGTTTCCATATTCCTGTGAAAATAAATTACACACACAAACATAGATACAGGAATAGATATAATTTTAAATCCTTCTAGATATAGGTGTAAAAGCATAAAAAATCATGCTCTCATAACCCATGTGCATGACATGCTTACTACCTTCATGGAGTGACTGCCCCTAATCAGTGACTTAGTAAAACCAGTAATACTTAATGACACACTAAAGCATGTGGATCTGCTGCCCTGTTGCTACAGATAGTAAAACACCTACAGCTAGAACTGTGAATGCTCTCCAGTATGTCTTGCAGAGCTTGTGATTGGGCTGTGCTGGTTTTCTGTCCGCAATGGGGTTCTCACATTGTAAACTATTTATTTTATGGGGGAAATGTCATGTTGGAACAAATCCCAGCAAAGTCTTGTGAAGGTTGTTTAAATGTACAAAATGTTTATTACAGAAGATATTATGGAAAAAAGCAAATTCAAGAAAACAAAACACAAGGTTTTTACAAATAAGCATCCTGCTTGCTATACCCTGCTTGTAAGTGAGTGGTGGTATTATTATGAAGGGCTTTTTTACTATACAACAGTGTATTACTATAACACATGGGTGGCTGCTAATCAGGTGGCTGCTAATTGGGAATTAGTGAAATTACTTCCCAGAAAAAGCTTTTATATATTGTCCATTCAAATTTTTCATGCAATGCTGTAGCATCATTTTAAACTCTTCTTTTTGGTCAGCAGTAAGTTGGTCTTTCTGTCTATTAGGCTGTGGAGTTAGATTGATGAGTTTGCACGTTTTTGCTTTCTGTTCCTCTCATTCCTTCATTCAGCAGCTCTCAGTCTTCTTCCCTTGCACAGGGGGTTTTAAGGCAGTCTGCAACAATCTGGTGACCCATGTCTGTTAAATTCTGACCCAGTTCAGTGCCACACTGCTTTACTGCCCTGCAAGAACCACAGCTATGAGACTACCACTAAGTTCTGACCATGGCGAAGCACTTGCAGCAGCAGTAGAAGAAACACCCTCCACCAAGAATGCTTGCCACTGTTTTTAGGAGGATAGAGGAGCTGCAGATGCGCTGCCACCTGATAGTGCACCCCTTGTGTGCTCTTCTGTGGGTAGCTGCTGCAGTCTTACCTAGCAAGTTAGAAAAACTGACTGGCACATCCAGGAGACCGCACAAGGGTGAATTCTGCCGCAGGAACTGCCGCTGTTTGTCACCAGAGGTGAACCTAAGAGAAACTAAAATAATTTATGGAGTGAGCTAGCAAGGTACAGAGACCCACTTGTTTTCACATAAGTGGAGGATGCTATGGCAGTAGGCACTAGAAGAGGTTTCCCTAAAGACAGGGAAGGAAGTAATTCTCTGTGATACTTTAATTAAAATAGCATTGTTGTATAAGCTGGTAATATGGTTGTAGTATGGAACATAACAAGCTGTGGTGTTATGATCCCTGAATATTCTGCAGTTTTATTTGAAGGAGTAGCTATTAAGATAAAACACAGGCTCGAAGGTAGTTGGTAGGGATCATTTCTGTAAACACTATGATTTTTTAAAATCAGACAGTACCTAAGTACAACCACAAAAATTCCTCTGAAAAATATCAAGTCATAACATCCCTGAATGTACCAGACAGAAAAATCTTGTATTTACAGAGACAAACTTAGGACATTAATTAAATCAGGATAATAGACCTTGAATGGCCTGAAGAACAACATAAAGAAATGTCACAGAATGTAAGTGTTCTTCAGAAAAGAATTTGTTTTGAAGAAAGAATGAACACTTCAGATAAGCTGTGGGGCTGTTATTTGTCAGATGAGGGGTAACTCATGATTTCAGTTGATGTGATTATGGTATTTAAGCCTATCAGTTGTCAAGGAAAAAGTGACAGAGTGCAAGGACATTCTTTGAACAGTATCATTCTGGCTGTTTGCAGCAGATGCTTCCTGGTTAAGAGTTTGTTTTTTCACTGAGTCACTAATTGTTGTAATGTTTGTTTTGTTTTGTCTTGCTTTCTTTTAGATAACTGTAGTGACTTGAATTCAGAACTGCAGAGAGTGCTGACAGGTCTGGAAAATGTTGTCTGTGGGAGGAAGAAAAGCAGCTGCAGTTTATCAGTGGCAGAAGTGGACAGGCATATTGAACAACTCACTACTGCTAGCGAACATTGTGATTTAGCCATTAAGGTAATGGTGACATTGGGTTCTAGAATGCAGCGTGTTCATTGCCTGAGACACCTGATCACTTCTGTAGTAATCACACTTTGCTTCCAAAGGTGTTGAAAGTACTTCACAGGAGTCAACTCAAGTTCACAGTGTGTGTTTGGTAAGTAGTAACACACCTGTTTCTACACCTTCCAAGGCCCAGGAGGAGCTACTTTGGACCTCAAATCAGAAATGTATTTGTCTTATGCTCATTTCAAAGATAAGAGGAAAGGGGATACTCAACAGTTAATTTACTTTCTTAAGCAATTCTGCTTATCCAGCAAACAAGCTGTCACCTGCCCAAGGTCCTACAGGTAATCATTGACCAGTGACTGAAAAGACACGGTATATATTTGTTGTTGGCTAAGTTGTGATTTGCTATGTTAAAATATAAAGCTGTCCTGGTTCAAGCCAGGGCTGGGTTAATTTTTGCAGTAGCCAGGAGGGGCAGAGCCATGTTATCCTGTATCCCTCATTTTCCAGGAAGAAGGGAAGGGGTCCCTTTCTGGTCTTTTATTCTTGAGGGTGAGAGCTCATGTGCAAAATTGCCCATTTCTTGTGCACTCTCTTATTAGTATTTTTGCTGTTACTGTTTATTTTCTTACTTCATTGCTGTTTCCAGTAAATCGTTTTTGCTGTGGCCCCTGATCTTTGCCTTTTGTGCCTCTGATTTACCTGTCCATCCCTCAACACGGGGACTGGGGAGTGAGTGAGCAGGGCATGGTTTGGTGTTGTTTCAGTGGGAATGCTGAATTGAGAAACACCATTCCTAAACCACAGCAAAAGCTAATTTAACACTAAGCATTGGTTGTGCATTAGTTCAAATTAGATAAGTCAGCCTCAGGAACAAATAATTAAAGTGGTATCTGTATGTGTTGCATTTATTGTGAATGTAACAGAACAACGAGAGAGATATTTGCTGGCACACGTAACAAAAGGCTCTGCAGTTCAGAACCTGAAAGCAAGAGAGTCACAGAGAATCTTCCTGTATTCAGGGGAAGATGTGAACAAGCTTTTTGCATCAGGTGGAAAGGTATCAGTGACTCATTTTTACAAAAAAAATTGTACTGACAATTTGCTTTTGAAGTGAGGAGGTCTGTGACCATTCTAGATGGCTTTGAGAGCCCTTTGTCCTCCTATTGGGAAAAGTTCCTTCTGTCCTTGGTGGTACCTGAGGAATATAGCAAAATATAAAGAAATTAATGTTGTGTGTATGTTTGACTTGTGATCTCTTAGAATCAGTATGAAAGCAGTTTATTTGAGTGTCTTGGAGGATTAGGATCAGTACTTCAAATGTTACCAAGTACTGTTTGGAGTTTTTACTGTTAACTGTTTTCAGAAGTCACTATTCACCAAAACAGATACTGTGGATTATGGGAAGTAGGTAGAGATCAGCTTAGAGAGGCGATAGAGAGGCCCACAGAGGTATCCAAAGTGAGATGTGTTTAACAGAGCAAAACCTACACATAAAGCTCCTCTCCACTATTACACCCCTTCCTGTTTCCTCAGAGAAAAAATGGAGAGAATTTTAAAGTGGATGGAATTGTGAATGGAAACCTGAAGTGTTCTGACTACTTTTTGCCTTGGCTATTTGCTTTTTTCTTCAACAGACTAATGCATTTATATGTTTTAAATCCTTCAGCTTTGGTGGTTAAATTTTGCTAGGTTCCTTTTATTGCAGCTGAATTTTTTTTTTTTTTGCTTCTTTTATACAAATTATGTCACACTCGCTAACTCAGTTGTTTCTGTCCCACAAAAACTGAAAAGATCTTGAAATTAAATTTATCAGATTGTCTTATGAATGGAACAGTTACAAAAGCATACTTTAAGAAAAGGATTTAAGAAAATTTCCACAAAATAGTCTGGTTAATGCTCTGTTTATTTTGGAAAGCATGTCAGTAAGATATCTAACTACTAAAATTTTGCTAATGAAAAAAGCTGTAAAATTTCCAAGCATGAAACATTTAGAACACGAGAACAGCTGTACTGGGTCAGACCAAAAATCCATCTGCCTAGTGGCAGATGCTAATGGAAAGACAGCATCAAAAATTACATGCATAGTATATTTTTTTCTTCCTTAAGAGATGCTTCCAGCAAAGTGGGTCTGTAGGGACTTGAACCAAAGATGATATCTTTGCGTTTAATTATAACGGGTGGAATTTTCTTCTTTGTTTCTATCTACTGTGTTTTTGGACCTGTCTAAATTTTTGGCCTCCATAAATTGCATTAGAAGTAAATTCTGCCATTGAGTTACACCATGTGAAGAAGTACTGCTTAAATGTCCTTTAAACCTGATACTTGCTGATTTAATATGATACGACATCCGTAACACAACACTTTTTGTAAAGGCAATAAGGCAGAGAGCACTGGTGAAAGTGTCAGAGACAAGACTACAATTACTATGATATGACATCCTGCTGCCCTGTGCTCAGAACACAACATTGTCATTCAGTCCCATACTCTGTGAAATTATACCTGAATTATCAGCTGTGCAGCAGCACACCAGATAACACTGCTCTGTAATGCTGCTTTGAAGAAAACTAATCAACATTATTTTATATAGCTATATCTGTATACAGTGTTTATGTTTAATTTTCTATGGTGGATGGTTAGTTGCATATTGGACACCAGAGAAATGCTGTAGTGGTAGTGGTCTGACAAGCAGTGGCCTAGGAAGGGGAGGGGTTGGGAAAATAGCAACACTGGAGCATGGGGAATAAGGAGAAAGGAGGCAGCAGCAGAACTTTGCATTAAAGGGGTAAGAAAACAGCAGGGGAAGTTCTAGCGGGGTGTGGTTCTAGGGGGAAGAAGGGAGAGAGAAATCAGCAACAAAAAGGCACTGTTTAAAATAAAAAAGCTGGCATCATCAAGAGAGAATGCCCCTGCTACTACAGAGCTTCTTTTTACATCATGAGATTACCTACCATATGCTTATTCAGAACCCGAACTATTCCCCATGCTCTGTTAGACTAATTTACCTGGTCATAATTTGAGACTTATGAGTCCGAGTGAAGCTAATACAAGGGAAACCTGCAACTTCTTTCTTCTCACAGAGATGTTGCAAGCCTCTGCTTTTTCAGAAGAGTAATTTCAGTTTCCTGCCAAATCTGTAAGCAGAATTACAGTGTAGATATTCTGATACTCTGACAATAGAGTTTCATAATTGTGTAATTCATAAATGTATTGCAGTTTTCTGTAAGAGTAACATGAAATATGATTCAAAAGGATAAACTGAACAAATAATAAAATTTCATTGATACCTCAAAGTCAGACACTGCTGAAAACACTGGGAAGATTTCTTGCAGGGAAAAAAAAAGTTGTATCTCCAACTAGGTTTGTCATTTTCAGCTATACTGGATTCTTTTGGTCCATCCCAATTTAAAGAAATAAAGCAGTAAATATTCAGTAATATATAGAATCAAAGATTCATAGAATATGCTGAATTGGAAGGGACCCACCAGGATATAAATGTTCTTCTGAATAAAACTAAGTAGATTATTATTATTAACCTTGGTTCATCAGTTATCTTCCATTTTAGATGTAAAAGTATAAGTTTTAGCTATAACTTGGTTTTGGATTAGCCAATGAAATAAAGCTTTCTGCATTGCCAGTGATATATTCTTTTATTTTCCATGTTTCTTCCCATCATTTTAATACACACTGCTTTCAGGGAGATTCAAAAGCCTATGGGCAATACTGACGTGGTTTTGCTTGTTGCCAGTATCTTCCATAGTTTGACATGTGTAGTGGTTTCACATTCACTGAATTTTTGTTTTGCCAAATTTAGTGTAGTGGTTTGAGTGTCTGCTCTTTTTTACCTCTGGGAGATAGGATTTTTGGAGAAAAAGGCAAAACAGGCCCAAACTTGAGGTAAACAGATAGTTTATTAACACACACTAAGGAAAAAGAAAAAAATGAAACCTTCAAAACCCTTCTCTTCCACCCACAAGTGTTCACTTCTCTACAAACAACGCAGAGACAAAACCTGTGATTTTCAGTCAGTTTCACCACTTAAATATAGTCTTTCATCAGTTCTTTAGGAGAGGAGTCTCTCTTAGTTTACCATGGAATTTCCCCCACTGAGAACCTAGAACAGTTCTCTTGTGGGTCGGAACTCTCACAGAAACAGCTGCTCAGGGAAACCTGCTTCCATGTGGTCTCCTCCCATTAGCAGTTTCCCAAGCTGCTTATGGGTCATAGGAACTCAGGCATTTGAGGTGTCATCTTTTAAAAATGCGCAACTTCAAAGGCAAAGGATTCTTCATCTCAAGGAACAGAGATGTCTTCTCACTTCTTTCACTGGCGCAGGGGGCTTCTCGTCTCTCTCTCTCTGTTCAGGCATCTCATGGGACCACAAGAATCACAGATTCTAATGCAATATTACTCAGTCCATCACAAACACCTTTGCTCAAGCATCTACAAATCATTTCTTCAAATGCATATTTTGTCCATGGTTTAAAGGATAATCTACCTATATAGCTCATTTCCATAGCTCAAATAAGAATGTCCAGCCAGCAGGCAATTCCTTCATCCTTCCTCTAATTAGTCTTTCACTCACTCTTTCCATCTGACTCTTAGGCTGAGTCGTCTCTATGTTCGTTCACTCTGTCTTTCTTTTCTCTCTCTGTTTAGAGCTAAATTTTAAAAGTCTCAATCTGTGTCAGAAAAGAGTTAACATTCTTGCAGATGGGTCACATGATCTCTGCCGGGCAGCCGCCAGGATTTTCAAAAGCCACAGGGATGGGGGAAGAAAAGTGCCGGCAGATCTCAAAGCAGCCCGGCTGATGGATGCCTCCTGCCCCCACCCCTCAGTCTAATCCGGGAGGGCCCGGCTTGGAGCGGCTACAGGCTCACCTCCCCCTGCCAGGCCTCGGGCGGGCTCCCCCCACCATAGGCGGGGGTGGCAGGGTGTTTTACAGCTGCTAAAAACCCATCGAGGCCGGGACAGAGGCATGTGCTCATCCCCTCCCCCAGCCTGGGAGTCACCGGGCTAGGTGCCCTGAAAGCCCGGGCCTGGGCAGGCCGGGCTGTCCCGGCCCCGGCCCCCCCTCCTCCCGAGGAGAGAGCAGGGACTGCCTTACCTCCTCTGGCCTGAAGGAAAAACAGGGCTTGGCTTAGACACACTCAGCTTTATATGGGTATTACCAAAAGTCGCCTTCATCTTTCTCAGCGGTCAACTCACATGCCAAATAGAAAGGACTGGCCTCTGATAGGTCCCTGTCCTTTCCAAAACAAAGTGCAAGGGCCTGGCAGGGCGATATTCCATTAACCACAAAAACCAAACTGTGTTAACCTATGAAAACATGAAGTACAGGCACAGTATACCGGTAGTATATATACACAGTATACAGGTAGTAGATTCCAAACTGCAGGTGGTTCCCCAACAGGCTGTTACGCTTTGTTTCAGCATTTTCAGGCCAGCCTGACAGTCAGTTCAGGCATGGCAATATTCCCTTGCTGGTGGTGGGTGCTCATAGTTCATTTTCTCTCACTGGAAGTTCCTGAATGTCCCTTGAACTGAAGGGTGTCTACAAGGCATAGCTCTGAGCATAGAGGTAGGACAGGAAGTGCTGGATGGCATTGTGTCCCAGAGAAACCCAGCCTTTTTTTAGGTACTAGAAAGGCTGTAACATCCCCTGTAAGCCTAGCCAAGGCCAGAGTTCTTTCTTGTATTTTGCTGTCACCTCAAAGAAAGGACATACTCAGGGACATGGGAAAGAAGAGCCCTCTTTTAATCCTCTCCCACTCTGTTCTTTGCCCTTTTGTGGCAATAAATAAGGCCCCATGCCATGCACATTTACAGATTGCTCATTTCTGCCTGTTACTTAACAGGGAAACATTAAGTACAGTGCTTGCCCATGACGAGGAGTCATTAATTTGTTCTAGAGTATTCTGAGATTAAACTACCAGGATTGCTGTCATTCACAGGTGACATGTTTTATTTGCATGTATTTGTCTGCTTTGGTGTTTGTCAGTATGAAATGTTTTAATGAAATGGTCAAACTGTTGAAGAAAATAAGTAATAATTTTTTTGATAATACTTAGCAAACAAAAGAAGCAAACTAATGGTGTTGATAGGCTGGGAGTGTATATATAAGTGTGTAAAGTTGCCTGTTAACATACATTTCTGTTCCGTCTACCCATTAGTCCTGCTCAGTTGTTTTTGCCCCTTTCTGTTTGTTGATGACTGTGTTTTTGCAGACCGTGGAGGAGATTGAGGGTGTGCTGGGACGTGACCTTTATCCAAACCTGTCTGAGGAGAGGTCTCGGTGGGAGAAGGAGCTGGCTGGCCTGCGGGAAGAGAATGAGAGCCTCACAGCCATGTTGTGCAGCAAAGAAGAGGAGCTCAACAGGACCAAAGCCACCATGAATGCTGTCCGTGAGGAGAGGGACAGGCTGCGTAGAAGGGTAAGGCTGCTGCACAGATGATACCTTCTTCTTCCTCCAACGTATGTGGTTTTGTCACCAGAATAGGCTTCTCTTTAATCTCACTTCCTGTGCTGGCTGTAGGGCTTGTTAATTTCAAAGCTGAGCTATACAAATGACAAAACTAGGACACAAGTGAACATAATTGGAAGAGAGTGTGTGGAAAATAGTCAGCGTGCACAACAGCCTGATTTCAGAAATCATGTGTTAGCAGAAAAACTGATGCCCATCTTCCGGGAAGCATATGTAACTTGGATATAAAGAAAGCAGATGTTCATCTAGAGAATTTTCCTGTGAGGCTATTTTTCCTGTAAACAACAAATATTTCTTTGTTTTTGATGGAAATTCAATTTGTGATTAGGAGAAAGAAAAAGAGCAGGACTCCTATCAGTGGGTAGTAATTCTCATACTGAACAGTGAGTAGTTCCAGCCATGTCCTGCTTCCCTGTCTACATTTTATGATGCTTTTAGGCCAGATAAAGGCTTTGTGCTTTGTGTGGAGTCCAAAGTAAAAATAAAAGGGAGAAAAATTTGTTCACAAAAACAGTGAAAGGTCTAAGAGAATGTGACCTCAGTCTCAGTTACTTTTAAAATTTGCTAACTTTGTACCTGGTAAATTTGCGGAGTTTTGACTAGATATGAAGTATTTTGGTTTTTAAAACAGGCAGTCTCAAGTCTGAGTTCAGTCTGAATGACAGCTCAGACCAGTGTATCATGGTAAATTATTGCAAGCATTACTCTTTACCTATTGGGAGCAGATGAGCTTTTTTTGCTGTTCTAAACCAACATGGTTCTGTAGTGACTGTGCCATTATAGCATGAACCTGCGTAGTGTGAGATTTGTAATCTCCAGATATGAAGCCACAAATTACCTTTTCAAAACTCCCTGTCTTCTCCTAACACTAAGAAGGCATGTGTGATGAGGCAAGAATAGTAATCTCGTATCATATAAAGCAAGACCAGTTCAACTTTTCCTTTGTAATTTTTTGTCTTATTATATGCCATAGGTTGTTTTCAGTCCTGAAACTTTTGGACTGATAGTGACAATTATTTTTAAGTGGAGGCAATACTACCCTTGAGCTACAAAAGTAACATTTATGGACTGGGTGGATTGTTGCCAAACTGAGAGGGTGGATATCAACACAACCAGGCAGAAAGTTGAAGTGTGTGCTTGAGAAATTTGCTTACACAAATACAGGAATTGACACTCCAGGTGGTACAGATCAATACTGAGATATCAAACAGTAGAAAGGTAGATGGCCTTGGGCATACAAAAAGATTCCTGTTTTGAGAAGTACAGCATGCAAATTAAGGGGCTTGAAAGAATGGTAACAAGAATTTGCTGACTTCAAGGAGCTCCTCAGCTGAGAAACAGCAAAGGGAAAGGATTGGTGTTGTACCCTCAGGGATCAGTATGGCTGAGCCACAGTGGCAAATTCAGTTCTATGAGGTACCAGAGAAGCTATTTTTGGTAAGGATTGGAAAAACTGTATAAAGAGGGATGAGATCTGATCTGGAATGTTATATGTCGTTCTTGTTTCTTACGCATCTAAAGGAGCCACAGTGGCAAATTCAGTTCTATGAGGTACCAGAGAAGCTATTTTTGGTAAGGATTGGAAAAACTGTATAAAGAGGGATGAGATCTGATCTGGAATGTTATATGTCGTTCTTGTTTCTTACGCATCTAAAGGTGCAGTTCAGATTGGCAAAAAATTATGTAGACAATGGTCAGAGAAATGGGCACTGTCTGTGGAGAAGGGACTTGTCCTGTTCAGCACGGCAAAACAAATTCTTGATTTGTCTTCTCTTTACAAATGCTAGAGAAAGAAAACTAAAAGGGGAGTAATGGCTCTCCAAACTCAGGGACAAAATTGGAGCAAGAACAGACCAATATGAACCAGTTGTGGCTATCTGAGGCCAGAAGTTAGACTGTGAGGTGTCCAAGACACAAGAAGATTGTGGTTCTGAACAAAAAGTAAGGAATAAGGCTACTGACTATTTTCTGAATTGAGCTTTAAAATATTAAAATTATGTTTGTATAATGAAATATATGATTATGCAAAGATACCTGTTAAAGCCAGGGTCATTACATTAGGATTGTATCTGAAGAAAAGCAGAAAAAGCCAGGTTAACATAGCTGCATTAATTCTAAAGCCAGCCTTAGCACCTTTTCATGACTCTGCTATGTTTTGTCTGGCTGCCAGCAGTTCCAGTTCTCTATTATGGAAGCATCTCTGGTGGAAAGAGAATTAAGGTCATCAGCATGTTTCAGTTGTTTGCAACTCCAGAGGATTTTAATGAAATGTGGTAATTAATATCATCCTTATCATTCAGAACAACTTGATTTATTGCCCACACCAGAGAGGTTAGTTTGTGACATATGACTCTGTTTGCACACTATGTAATTGTTGCACTGGAGAACCATATTTGCATTTTTAATGTAGCTTCATGTCCATAATGGCAACAAAATAAATGTTTTCTTTGACCTATGAAATACGTTCTATATGTTCTATATGCCACCTGAACTCAAGAGTTACTTCAAATTATTTCCCTGGAGAGTGGGAAAGGAGACCCAACTAAAATTTAATTGTTGTCCTCAAATTAAATTGGGTGAAGAGGACAAGCTTGAAGTTGACCAGATCAATAGGTCTGTTCCTTCAGACCAATGCCTTAATCAAGCAGAGTGCTTTCAATACCTTTTTCTAAGGCTTGTTGGGGATTTAATGTAATTAAATTAATTTATTTACTGCTCTCAGTTAACAGATTGAGCTGCTCCCTGGAACAGTAACTAAGAAACAACATACATTCAGGGTTTGTTTCTCGCAGATCATTAGTGAGTGAGGTAATTGCTTACTTCTGTAGGTTGTCTGTAGTGTAACAGCTAATTTCATAATGCAGAGGTTTATTTTGTCTCTGTATTATTTTACCGCATTAAAAATAAAATCTATTTAGGTCCAGGCCAATCAGTGCCCTAGAAACTGCTTACACACAGCTGACCATAATCTTGAATCCAGTAATACAGATAAGATGGTGGGGAACTTCTGTACCAGTCTGTGGGATTAATATTATTATTACACGAGAATAAGGCTGTAATCAGGTCAGCACTATTTACAACTGCTCTACAGAGAAACAGACTTAAGTAGTAGAAGAATATAAGTAACATTTGTGTTCTTACACAAAAGCCCTTGTATTTGGCAAGGGATTCAGATGAGCAGCAGTGAAACAGCATATAAACTCCATCCTGACTTCAAAGTAAAAATTGTGGATTTTTTAATTACTGCCAATGAAAATTGCCAGATGAGTGGTACCTCAGCACAGTCTTAAGGAGCTGGTGGCATAAAAAGCAGTGGGTGTGGGCCACATTCAGGCTTCCCTGAGGCTGTTCTGAAGAACTAAGTCTGAAATGAAAAGGCAGTTCCAGCTCTGGAAGTCTGTTAAGTCTGGTCTCTGCATGAGCCATATGCCAACTTGTTCAGTTAATCTCATGCTTCTGTTTGTGAAGGTTGTTCTGTACCTGCTCCAAACTCAGCTGAAATCACCAACTGACCAGAACAAAAACACTTCATTAGCTGTCTTCAACTAAGACCCTAATAAAAACATAACCTGTGAAATAGTAGAAAATTAGCATTTTATGTGTGATCCTATCAGCTGCCCGCATTTCCTACTCCAGAGAGCTTTGATTTGAGCAGAGGGCTCTCCCAAAATATGATGTTCTTGTCGGCAGTTGAAACCTATCCCTGCCACAGCAGGACTCAGATCCTTGGCCTTGGAGGTGTTCTTGGGCCCACACTGTTCTCAGATGACACAAAGCTGGCAGGATCTACTTGACTCTATTTTGTAGTCATTCCTGTTGGGATCAGAAGGTATTGTTCCAGGTTGCTGGAGAACACTGATACATTATGGGCCCTTAGAGATTATTATCTGCTTGCACAGCTTAAAGTGACCCTTAAAGTGACAGCTGTTCTGTCTCCTTTGTCTCTTGGTGAGCACCAGAAACCTGAGGTACCAGCCCAAAGCTGTTTTCATTCTCTGCATCCTTCACTTGCATGGTATTTGCTTGTGCAGCAGCATTTCCTCTTGTGTATCAACAAAGAAGAGTTTTACTTCTGTTTCCAAGCTTGTATGCGAATACTCAATGTTTAATTGACCTTATAGATACCAAGAAAGATTTCTTTACCGTACTCAGTTGATCACAACAGAAAATACTTAGGAACTCAGACTTTGTTTGCTCCCGTGCTCATGATATAGGAGAGGCTGAAAATTATCTGGCTGTAAATAGTCAGCACTAGGACTGAAAGAAAGGTAAGGGTTTTTTGTTGTTTTTTGGTTTTTTTTCTGGGAAGGACCCTCACCACAATTATCACAGTAGTGTTTGATTTGGCATCTTTTCCTCAACAGATCTGCAGAATGCATGCATAAATTAGAAAGTGGGGGAAGTTCACTCCCTGTGGTTTGTTGTACTTCATCTTCCTCCTCTGTATAATTGGGGAAAGGAAATGAAGCAGCATTAAAGTGCTGGGGGGAAAAAGTCCTGTTACTTGACGGGTTCAAAGGTACTGTATGATGAAACGGGTCATGAGTAGGGTAGAACAAAAAGAATCACAGGCATGTCCCTTATTTGAAACTGGTTTAGAAACAAAAGCAGCAGGTGTCCTTTGAATGTAGAAATCAGTGATGAAAACAGGCAGTTTGTAGCTGTGTTTTTTTTATTAAAGATATGTTAATGAATCATGTAGTTGTCACTATGCATGTGTAAATAAAAAGACTAAAAACATGCTTCTCAGAGTCATGGTTACAAATAATGAGAATATTCCACTGAAATATTTTTCTATAGCTCGTGATGCATTTGGACAAACATGTCTGTAACACCTGTTAATAGCTTATTAAGTTTTTCATAAATTGAACATTGCTGTAGTGTCAGCCACTTTTTTCTTCTATCCTTGCTTTCTTTTTATTTAGTTCTTAAGGTGATAAGAAATTACCCTTAATTTTTCACTATTTCCTATTCCAATTCTCAGATTTCAAAGGAAAAAATCAGAAATGCAGCTCAACAATTGGCTCAACTGCAAAACATCAAATACTAATAAGTGACATTTTGAGTTACTTATGTTTGTATTAATAACTTGAGAACATCTGTTTGCATCTGACTTTTTTTGGTATCTAGTCTATCCATTGGTCTGAAACCTAATGGCCTTGTGTGTCACTTAATGCACCTGCTCCTGCTCTTTCCAGGGTTCCAGCACTTCTTTACTTCTGTAATTTCTTGGACTTCCTCCAATCATTCAGAAGATCTTTCCTTTTTTTCTGGATTTCATCAACATTTCCCTGGATTTCCCCCTTTTCCCCTCATTCTCAACGCCT
>VXBN01004094.1:24998-35748 GCA_013397395.1 Sinosuthora webbiana
TTTTTTTTTTTTTTTTTTTTCTGACCATATAAAGTAAGATCCTCCTGCCAGTTTCCACCTCATTTTAGTGCTTCAGGAGTTTATGGCAACTTTTATACCCTTCTGCATGTTTCTGTTTTAAACTAGTATGATGAAAGGGCTCAAGAAATTTTCCATTAAATCCTTCCTGGTTATTCTTCCTCCCAAACTCAGAAATCCACACTCTTCCTGTCTTATAATGTAACTTTTTTGAGTTTGTTTCTATACTTGTCTTTACCCATTGCATTTTGCCAATTTGTCATCAATTTGCTGTAAGATATTCCCTTCCCCTCTCTCCTATTTCCAAGTGTTTATTGTGTGTCATGTGCTGTACTGCAGTTTACCTTCATTCTATGAGCTAACATTCAGAATAATTTGTATTACATTGGTAATGATGCTAAAGACACAGGGGGTCAGGCAAGTTTTTATCCTGCTTTTAAAACCAGACTTTTCATAACCTGGACATTCACCGAACCAGAGAAGAAAATTACTCTTCTGAACTCTGATTTGGGTTTGGGGTATTTTTTTTTCTCCTCTTTGGTCATTATTTATTTTTTCTGTAGAATAGCTACTGGTGTGGAAAAGTACTTTCTGAGGAGATGCTGGCAACTTCTCCATTTGCAATGGAGATTTTGGTGACCATAAATAATTATCTAATGTGTCTCTGGGCGGTGTGGTAAGTGGGCAACCCAGTCATGACATGCTTGGTGAATGTGTGAATTTTGAGATGGGTGATTTTACAGGTCAGACAAACTTTCCCTGTTATCCTGCTCAGAATTAACATCCAGCATTTAGCATTGCTATAATTAGTGCAGTTTTTTATAGCAGTCAGTTCAGCAATGTAATTTCATAAATGAAGGCCTGACTTAGTAAATACTTCAAATCAAGGAGGACAGATAAGCAGAGAGCTTCTTTTCATGGTTGTTTCTGTGATACAATATTAAGGCAGTGAGTTGCACAGATTAATAACTGGACTGTGCTCTGAGTTTTCTTCTAGGAATGCTTTCCTGAGCAAAGCTTTACCTGACTAAACTCTTAGCTGTGTTCATTTCTCTTTCTGTTGCCAGTGTTGTTTTACACACTTGTATAAATAATTAGCTTTGGAATCCTGGCCAAAAGTCACTTCCTAGTAAGAAAACACAGAATAAAGGAAACCTATCTGCATTAAAGGTTTGTGTGATACAGTTCTTGCATAAGGTAGTTCTAAACTTTAGAGTCTACCAGCATTTGGCATTTAAGCAACTCTACCACTCTCTTTCCTGGTTGCAGTTAAACTGAAATTGCTGCTTGCTTTTGGACTGCAATCTTCCAAGACTGGCTTCTGAGCATAGGTGAATATTTTAGCAATTTTTAAGTTGGACATGGAGGTTGGAATTTTATTTTATAAAGAATACATCCAAATGGTCTTCCTATTTTGCTTTTAAACTGTGCTGTAACTTAAGCACTTGGAGAATTTAGTTTGGAACAGTCTGGGTTGAAAGAAATAGTAATAAATGGCAATTTTGACTTAATGAAGTTTGGGAGTTGCTTTCTTTTTTTCTTTCACTGTCAATGCCACAGTACAAATCCTATCTGCAATGACATCTGCAAGCAAAAATATGCATGTGTGGTTTATTTCAGGTTTATGGATACCAACAGGCTGAAATTATTGGTTTGCACCAGTAGAGCACTTCTGTCCTTAAGGTTTGCATTAGTGCGCCTGTACCCATGTTGAAGCTAAATATATCTATATGAACAAAGGAGGCCTCAGCTGTAAATATGTAGAAGATACTTGCTGTGGATGTGCACTTCATACGCTCTGCTCAGTTAACTTTGTGAGAAAATTGCAGTTAAGATGCATAATTCTGTGTCAAGCACCCAAATCAATTTTTCAGGAAGTTACTTTTAACACTGGGGGATTTGTTTTGAGGTTTTGTGCACTTTATTTATTTGGAATCATTTTGTTCAAGATGTAGCGCTCTTCCCCAGCTGAACAGGGAACTTAGAAGTGCAGTGTAACTTTATGTGTTTTTATTGTTGCCACGTATGGCTTTTAAAAATTACCGTGTGATGTAAAACACACAGGTTGTTTTTTCTTTTTTTGTAATTTGTAAATACCTAAAAATTCTTTTGACACTAAGTGTGCAGGCAGTCTGTCCTTCAGTTTGCATATTACAGAGTGAGAGGCAGGGATACTCTTCAGGAAATAGGAGCAGGCTGTAGGAGGCATAAAATACTGCTTTAGTGACTGGATAGCATTCCAACTTGAACTCTTTCCCCTCTGCAGTAGGCTGAAGCATCTGTTGTGCAGAAAACATGACTGCTGCTGCTGCTCCAAGCAGAGATTGATAAAAGACTGTCCAGATGCACCTACACCTAAGAAAGTCTAAGCTTTGATGCTACTTTAATTTTGGGGTTTTTTGACTAAGGGATTTCAGCTTGCTTAGTCTTTGTATAAATGCATTTATTATAAAATCCCGCCTTTCTTTAGACAGTAAGAATTACAGTTGCATTTCATGCTGCATACAAGGGGCAATATCAAATGGCCAGAGCTTCACTTGACTGGGTTTCCAATAAAATTTCACAAGTTCTGTTTTGTACATGGACTGTTCCAACAAAATTGCATAGAAACCTGTGTAGTTAAGGAAAGCTGTGTTCAGGGGAATCTCCTTTTTAGATGGTTTTCTTCACCTTCTCCCATATCACACTCTGAGATCTGTGGGAAAAATGAGCTCTGTCACTTTACCTTGTGTCATAACTGTTGTGTTAAGCCTACCATTCCTTGTCCACTCAGAATTATAGCAAGGTAAACACTATAATCTGTAGCACAGCTATAGTTCGGCTCCTGCAGACCTTCCTTTTTTTTTTAACCTTTAAACTGAAAATCATTTGACATCCATTCTACCAGTGTCTGATGTGTTATGAGGACCATGGAGTGTTTGCAGGCTGTGTTTACAGAGAGCTTTTGCAGACTGTTGGTTGAGTACCTTGCTGGTATTTGTTTTTTTCTGTCTGTACATTACTGACTAAATGGTAGCTTTAGTTGACTGTAGTTTTGAAGCATGATTAATGTTTGAATTTCTTTAACCTTTAAATAGACCAAGTCATCATGTAATTTATTTATGTCAAGAATTTTTTTGAGCACTGGAGTTTTCCATGAACAGGATGATTGTCATTTGATTTGTTTAGCCATCATTATCTTAGGCTTGAGCATTAGCTTTACCCCAGAGAGAATAATTTTTATACCTATAGTACAGCTGAAATTTTGAGTAATTATTCCACAGTGGTATGTTTGCATATTTCCACATTGCTCAGTTTAAAAAACTTATAGCAGTGGGATTTTAAAATAGCTTCCACTCATTTGCTCCCCACGTGAAAACTTTGCAGCCACCACAGTTCAAAATGTAACTTCTGTGCTGAAGTCAGAAGCAATTAGACTTGGCTCAACAATGAGAAAATCTCCAGACTGTTTAAAACCATAAAAGTGGAAAAATCAGAATGTTATGTTTTATTGCAGGTTCGGGAGCTGCAGACTCGTTTGCAGAGCATGCAGGCCACGGGCCCGTCCAGCCCAAGCCGCTTCACTCCTGCCAACCGCCCCGTCAATCCCAGCACAGGAGAGCTGAGTACCAGCAGCAGCAGCAACGACATTCCCATTGCCAAGGTGGGGTTTGTGTGTTTGTAACCCTTCTCATGACCTGGGAAAAGCAGGCTTCATTTTGTGCTGTGCAAGTGTGGGGTTAACTGGGAGATGTTTAGGGGAGTCCTGAGCGGGTCTGTGAACTTGAACTGTGGAAAGAAATTAAACATCGTTGATTGTAGTTCCTTCAGTTACAATGCAGGGCTCAGTTCTCTAGAAGTTTGCTTCAGCTTTGCAAGTGTAACTAGAGAGCAGATGGGGTTTGTGTAATCTTTATGGGGTGTGGGCTGCTGTGTAACCTGTGCAGCATTCTGATTTACAGATTGCCGAAAGAGTGAAGTTGTCAAAGACAAGATCAGAGTCTTCCTCATCTGATAGACCGGTCTTAGGATCAGAAATCAGCAGCATAGGGGTAAGGACTAAGAACTGTATGCATGCATGATCCACGTTCCAATAAAAGCATTGTTTTCTTAATAAAATTAATATGTGAAATATCTGAAAATACTTTAAAAGCTAGTTTGACGAAAATATTTCAACAAAGAATATTTCACATGGTATTAAAATCTCATTTTCTTGTAATTAGTGGCTAGAAATCATTCTCATGAGTGAAGTCAATTCTACCAAAATATTCTTCAAGAAGACTCTCCAGTTTCATTTCACAACTTTCAACCAACAGTGAACTGGATTCTGCTTTTGAAATGCTAGTGCAAATCAATAACACTGTTGTTACTGTGTGTTAATATTTGTTTTTACTGAAGAACTTGGCTCTAACCCTCTGCTAAGCACTCAAGAACGTAAATAACTTGAATAGTAGGCTTTTTAAATGTATAATGAAATAGTGGATTTCACCCTTGGTTAGTAGAATTTTAGAACAAAATGGCTTCTAAAAGTGGAATCTTGTAAATGTTCTATTCAATTTAAAATTCATAACAAAAACTGAATAATGAATGCATTGAAGTGAGTGCATGCAAGTAAATGCAGTTCTCCATGCAGAAAGTATCTGGGAGAAATCTAGTGGGTATCTGTTCACAATGATCTATTAACTGCCTTGTGCAGGTGTCTAGTACCATGGCTGAACATTTGGCACATTCGCTCCAAGACTGCTCAAACATCCAGGAAATCTTCCAGACTCTCTATTCACATGGATCTGCTATCTCTGAAAGCAAAATTCGAGAGTTTGAAGTGGAGACGGAGAGATTAAATAGGTGAGCTGGAAAGTTAGATGTGCTCACACATATTGTCTTCTGGTAGCTTCATAAAAGTTGACTGCTTTTTTTACCTTTTTTGAACATTTCTTAGTTCATTTCCAGCTCGGCTGTGGCAGCTGCAGATAAACATGGAATGTAGTTGCTGAAGAGCAGATTGAATCGTGTGCTAAAGATTCTTTCTATGAGTATGAGTTTGTGCATTACTAAATCAGCACAGCACCTTCCCCTGTCTGCACTGTGGAGTGTTCCTCTCTGTGGCTGACCAAGTAGTCATGACATCTTTTTTCATAAGACACATTACTCCTTGAAACAAGGAGTCCCATAATTTAGTCTGCATCATTCTGGAATTAGCTTGCTATGTTTTGTTCTGAAGAAACAGAATAATAGCATTTAACTGTCTCAGTAAAAGTACTGATGTGTTGTGGTGTGCCATATATACCAGCAAATAGGTTTCTTTCTGCAGAAGAAAAATTGCAGCTTTCTAGTTACAGTTAAAATACTGCTGGTGTTATTATCCTTTAGCAAACTCCATCAAAAACAGTGTTTTATGTCTTTTTTGGCACATAAAATCAAAACTGTGGATCAGGAATATGAGAATTGTGTCTTGGCATGTCTCTATCCAAATTCTGTCTTCCCCACAGCTAGCTCAAATTTAGTCTGATCAGTACAATATCTCTTTTTATTTATAGCTCGTGTTTTTGTAGTGCTGCAAAACGTGATTCTTGTTTTCTTTTTTCCTTTTTTTATTTTCTTCTTGTACACTGCACAATTATGCTTTGACAGCATGTATTATAGAAGATGTCAAGATACAGAAAGTGACAGTTCTAGCACCTAGAAAAGTCAGGGCTTTATTCTGGTAACTGAACAAATGGTATACTAGCGCTTCTCATTCTTCTTTGTCAAGAATTCAGTGATTTTAGAGTTCTGGATGGCACAGATTTCTCCATTTAGCTACCTGAGCAAGGTTTCAAATTGTTTGTCTCTCTGGTTTTGGCATATATCCAATTTTTACGGTTAGGCATAGTATCTTGATGTATGGTTCAATTGTCAGCAGAGAGAATAAACAGTAATACTGATAGTCTGAATCGTCATTTTCATGTTCAGGGTTAACCTCATTGAGGAGGGTATTACAGTTAAGCTTCTGTTTGACTTTTGCCAGAACATTTGGAGGTTACATTGCCCCACTGAAACCTCATTCGTAGTTTGGAAGTTCCCTCTCTTAATCACAAACCAAACATGACTTCAGGTGGAACAGTTACTCTGGATTTTCAGAAGAAAGGAGGCATTTATGCAACTGCATGGTCCCTGCACATACCTACAATCACACTAATGAATATACCATTTAAAACAAGTTGCAAATGTGGCAGCAGAAAGCGGGGAATGAAGGCAGAAAAATTGAGCAAAAGGTTAATATGAAACTGTCCTATGCAGTCTTGTGGCTGCATAACAAGGGTACAGTGTTCTGCTTGCTGCTGCTTCACAGGCTTATGACTACATTTTATGGGGAGGAGAAGAGGATGACCTAAGAGAAATTTCTATCCTCTTGGCTTTTGATGAGTGGTACAGAACTGATGGATTTTGCCATCTTTATTAAAAAAACTGTAACTTCTGTAGACCAAGAAATTTTCATTGTTTCAAAGTAAGATTGTCCTAGAATTTTCAGGACAGTGACTGCAAGTTGCGCTTGAAGGTTGCAAATGACTTGGTTTTTTGCAGCCGTATTGAACACCTGAAATCCCAGAATGACTTGCTGACAATAACACTGGAGGAGTGCAAGAGCAATGCAGAGAGGATGAGCATGCTTGTGGGCAAGTACGAGTCCAATGCCACAGCCCTCAGGCTGGCACTGCAGTACAGGTATGTACCTGTATGTACCTACACAGGGGCTCAGCCAGGAAGAGGGAGCTGGGGGAGACTTGGTAGAAGTGTTTGGGAGTGAAGCTGTTGGTGTGACGTAGTAATACTTTTAGCACCCGTTTGGTTAAACTACCTGACTAACCACCCAAATGAAGTTTCTACAGTGGATTTCAACTGTAGTTGACCAACATCTAACAGGAATGTAGACATTTATCTCTTCATTCTAAAATACTGAATTAACATTTGAATTAGGGGTTGTGTGTAGGCTCAGACTGTCTTGGTGAATCCAACCTTAAGATACAGGTTCTCTGTACCTTTCCCAAGACCTGTGGACCAGAGAGTGTTATACTCCACATAACTGAGGACTTTGTATTGCATCAGCTGGAATTGTGGATTAATGGCTCAGTATTTGGTAATAAGTATCTAAATTTTCATCAAACTGTTCGTAAAAATATGGTGTCACTTAACACCTTCAGCTGCAATTAATTTGGGACGGGCAGGTTTGATCTTGGAACAAATCATGAGCCTTTTAAAGAATATATTCTTTTACAATCAACATTGAGCAAATTGCAATGAAGTGTTAATTAATAATAGTATATTAGTATGCATTTTTAAAAACATTAAAATGCAACAGGGATTGTGTGACTCAAAAATATAATTGGAAGCTGTCCTGTTGTAAGGAGGAACACCTTACAGCCAGGAGAGAGCAAGAAGTATTTTTCTTGCATCTTTTCTGCTTACAACATATGGTGTAGTATAATTATATTGTAGAGTATAGAATACTCTATGCTGTATAGTAAAAAGGTCTGGGAAAAGTTTCTCAAAGGGGCCATCCTGACCACTGTTTGTATTGTTACCTGTTGAAAAACATGCTTCTGGAGCTTCCTTTATTTGACGTCACTCTCTTATCTTTTGTCTTGTTACATTTCTTGAGGCCAGCCTGTCACTATTACAAGAGTAGGGAGACTGCTGAATGCTTGTGAAAGAAGCTATGTGTATAATGTTATTTAATATCACTGCTGCTAGACAAATAGTAAATAATCATGCAGTTAATCAAATATCTCTTTTTTTTGTTTTTGCTATTGCAGGTATACTTCTTTAAATTGCAGTTAATATTTTGTGTGGTTTTTGTTTTCCCTTTCAGTGAACAGTGCATAGAAGCATATGAGCTGCTGTTGGCATTGGCAGAAAGTGAGCAGAGTCTCATTCTTGGACAATTCAGAGCTGCAGGTGTTGGTTCTGTTGGTAAGATGTCAATGAATCACTTAATTTAAGGGTTTTTTGGCATGTCAGTTAGCATTAGAATTGGTTGTGGTGGTGAGTCATGTCATGAAGAGCATTATTTAAGAATGCTCTTCAGTTGTTTCTTCTTTTTAACTATTTAAATTAGTTTACACACCCCAAAAATAGGGAGAAAATGCAAGACAGCAATTTAAATTCACTTGTGTATGCTATCATGAGGAGATGCCTCTTCTTGCAGGAGCAAGATTGTTGTAGGTATGCAACTGTAAAGAGCAGAATAATTAAACAGTACTTGTGAGCACAGGTGGCTTAGGACCATACAGCTGTGGTAGTTGCAAGCCCAGATTCAGTAAGGTTGACTCCCCAGAAACAGTCTAATCTGTGAAAAACTGGGATTAAAATAATACAAAGGTAGCATTGAGTAGTTACAAATAAAAAAAATATAAAAGGCTGTAATTTTTCACCCATTGTTTTACCTTTGCTCTAGAATTTTAAAATATTCTATCTTCTGTTTAGCCTGTATGTTCTGATTTTTCTTGTTTTGTGGTTAGTTAATCCTGTTGCTAGGTGTTGTTCTTTAATATGCTACCTGCTAAGTACTGGAACAAGCCACTATCATAAGTATGGTACAGTTCAGAAAATTGGAGCTTGACATTGCTGCTAGCTCCATTCTTCTGATGGAAAGAGGTGATTACACAATGAAATTCCAGTGTTAGTAGTTCCATTCCTTTTGTTGATAGGAGAAGGCAGTCACAGTAATCTTCAAGTAGAAAAAAGGGAAGTAGTCTGAGAGAGAATAACTCTTCATGTTGTGCTAAGGCATAGTAAGTGCCTAGTGTGTTAGAAGCATTGGCTTCAAGTAGAGGGGATGTCTGAGATTTTCTTCCACCTTTCTCCACACTCTGTTCATTCCTTTCCACAATGTACTAGTGAACTTTTCCCAGCTGGCTGAGATCAGTGAGTAGCAAAAGCGAATTTAGGCTTGGATTTTCTATTCCTGTAGGTGGTAGAAAGAAAGCTTATAAGGGAGAAATACTTCATGTTTCATCTGACATGCATTTTATGGAAGAGACTGTAGTTAAATTTTTATGTAGGTGTCTGTCTACAGCTCTTAATTATGGTATTATCAGTTACAGCCCTGGGATAGAAATAGTGTAAATTTCCCATTACACAGCACAGCATGGAGGAAGTTGTGGGTTTATGTACCTTTACTTCTTTATGAAATTTGATTAGCACACCTAGATAAAATAATAGATTTTAGGTTTGAAGATCAAACTTTATATTGACATCTGTGAGTGGAAAATTCATGGGAGTTGCACCACTTAAAGCTGAGCACATCCAGCTTCTCTTAACAGAACATTCACCCTTCCTTTCATCCTCATTAATGTTACTTCTAGTGCATGCACTTCTCTCAGCAAGTGTGAAGTACAGCTAATTGACTTGAACAAGGATTAAATGAAAATCCAACACAGAGCAAGCTGTTGGTTTTTGCTAAAGTATGAATATATTGTAGCTTAATCTACAAATACATTTGTAGATTTTCTGTGAAGCCATTAACATATCTTAATTTAATGACTTGACTGCAGCTGGAGGACTGTAGGAATAGTGACAGTGGTGGTTTCAGTCCTGCTACTCCTGAAGCTTACCAGCTACACTAGTAGCTGTATAACCACTAAAAATTATAGCAATTTAATTAACCAAGGCTGGTTTTCTTTTGGCTTAGTATGCATGACTGTAAGATATGAGAGGCTGCTTCTGAGCAGCAGGGCAATTCTTCTGTCTGGCCAGGTAGCCTGTAAAACCGTCGGGCTTGAGATCAAGGTGCCTGTGAGGAGAAGCTCTGGAGATGACTACGCTGTGAAATCACACTGGAGTGTGAGCACTGTGAAATCACACTGGAGCACCAACTGGAGTAAGAGTTGTAATTGAGGCAGAGGCTTTTCCAGTGTGTTCATAATTTGAGCATCCAAACCTAATGTTAATGCAGAATGCACACCGTTACAGACAAGCTAAAATCCTGCATCACTTGAGACATGTTGCCTGGAGCCACAAGTACCTGGAGCTTGTGACTGGGAGCAGGGTGCATTCAGGCCAGTATCCCAGTTACCACTAATGTTCACAAGGAAATGAAGTTGCTTTTACCTCACAGACTGGTAATTTGTTGTCATTATCTTGGTGTAAACTGAGAGCAAGTAGTAAGATCTCTTGCCTTAATTTCTGTCTGAAACATTGTTTGCTTGAAAACTAGGAGACCAGACAGGTGATGAAAATATCACGCAGATGCTTAAGAGGGCTCATGACTGCAGGAAGACAGCTGAGAATGCAGCAAAAGCCTTGCTGATGAAGCTGGATGGGAGCTGTGGGGGAGCCTATGCAGTCACAGGCTGTAGCGTGCAGCCCTGGGAAAGCCTCTCCTCCAACAGTCACACCAGGTAACTGCAACTCTTCTGCTCTCTTAATCTCCTAGTCTTTGATTCCAGACAAAAAGTTATGTTCTATTGTATTTGCTGAGCTACCTCCGCTCACCTCAGTCCTTTGGCTTCTGTGCTTTGATTTATAAGTCACCATGCCTCAGTGGTCTAATTGTCTTTGGACTTTGAGCAACTCTAGCCAAGAAGAGTTTTGTTTAGGTTTATTGCAAATGGGTGACTCAGAACTTTGATCTTCCTCATGAAGGGCAAAACCATTACATTTGTTTTACTACAGTGACTTTCTTGCTCTTTTATGGGAACTTAAATCATGTACTTGTTATTCATATCTATTGTATGCAGACAGCATGGATGTGCAGATGTCTTGGTTTGGGAAG
>VXBN01004108.1:0-15621 GCA_013397395.1 Sinosuthora webbiana
CGGTCCCCGCGCACCCCGGCTCCCGGCCCGTTACCAGGTGCATCCCACCTGCGGCGGAGGCGGCCCGGCCCCTCCCGCCGGGACGGGGGCGGCTCCCGGGGGCGCGCATGTCCGGCCCCGCCCGTTAAATTCCGGCGGGCCGGGCCGGGCCGGACCGGGACCACCGGGCCTGCCCCTGCTGCTCCCGCCATGGCCACTGACGCCGAGCCCGGCCGCCGCCGCCGCTGCTGCGCGCAGGACACGCCCGGTGAGCTGCGGGGGGGTCTCCGGGCCGGGCGGGCACCACCGGGGGTCCCCCCATCCCTGGGCACCACCGGTCACACCCCTCCCGACCCACACACCGGGCGCCGAGCGGGATTTTCCCGCCGTGTACAGGGCGCTGGTGGGGTCCCCGCTCCTGAGCATCCCCTGAGTAGCGCCCCGGGAGCTCTGTGTCCTCCCTGCGGGGTTTGGGGACCGAGGTGACACCCCAGCGCAGCAGCGCCCGGCGGCGCTGAGCCCGGGCTGGGTGTGGGGATGTGGCCCCGGTGTGACCCCGACAGCTCCCGCAGATGCTCCCAAGGTCCCGGATTCCCGCGGCGACAGCGACGGCCCCCGCCGGGGCTCCCTGTGCGACCGGCACTGCGCTGCCATCAACAACGTGCAGGGCGACCTGGGGGACCTGGGCTGCCACCTGCACCGTCCCCGTGCGCTCCCAGGTAGGTCGGCTGGGGGTGGGCTGGATGTGGGGCCCTGGGGGGGTCCCGCTGTGACCCTGTGTGTCACCCACAGCCGTGTCCACCCCGTCCTGCTGCCAGCAGCACTCGGAGGAGGTGTGCGAGAGCTGCGTGGTGAAGACCACCCTGACGGCCGAGAACGCCGTGGAGGCCAACAAGCTCTCCAACAACTACAAGGTGGGTGGGGGCACCCATGGGTGCTCCTGGAGGGCTGTAATGGGTTTTAATTTTCTTCCTCTTCACTCATCCCCCCCCAAAAAAAACCCCCTCTCTCTGCAGTTTGGCTTCAAGAAATGGAAGAGCCACGTGACGGCGCGGCCCTGGGAGGACCGATCGGAGATTGTCAAGGAGCTCTACTCCGACCTCAACGTCATCCGAGGCTCTGGAGGTGGGCGGCCTTGGGGACAAGCCTGGGTGGTGGCAGTGTGGATTTGGGCAGCTGCAGGTGACGATGGTCCCACCTGGCGCCTTCCCTCCCGCAGGGTCCACGCTGACGTGTGGGAACGTCCTTTACCTGCTGCTCTTTGGCTGGTGGCTCTCGCTCCTCTACGTCCTCGTGGCTGCCGTGATGTTCATCACTGTCATGGGGGCTCCTTACGGTGAGTTTGGCCCAAATTTGGGAGCTCCGTGTGGGGGCTGGATGAGCTCAGAACTGCCCTGATGGGTGCTGGGGTCTCCTGGGTCCTTTCTCCATGGAGTGTCCCTGTAGCTGGAAGGGACACTGATTGTCATGTCCCCACAGGGCAGCTCTGCTGGGACCTGGCTGGGTATTTCCTCTGGCCCTTTGGCAAAGTGATCCAGAGAGTGGAGGTATGGGGGCCTTGGGAATCCCCTGGGGGGATTTTGGGGTGCCCTATGCACACCCTGACGTTCCCCCCTCTTCCCAGGTGCCCAAATCCCACCAGGCGTGTGAGGCCGGCGTGGGAGAGAGCTCAACCCTGCTCGGGGGTCCCACCCCGCTCCGCTGGCGCCTGCAGTGCTGGCTGGGCTCTGGATACTGGGTGAGCCCCATGCTGGACCCACCGTCACCCCTGGAGCCCCCAGCGTGGTGGGCGAGGTACCCCTGGGCACCTTCCCTCCCTTGGGGTCAGTGTTTTTTGGGGGGTCAACCCCTGAAGGTGACCTCCTGTTAACAGCAGCGTGCCAGCAGCGCAGTGTGGCTGTGCCTGGGCTACCCGGTGCTGGTGCTGGCCCACGGGCTCGTGTGTGTCACCGCCTGGCTCCTCATCGTCCTCATCCCCGTGGCCAAGCTGAGCGCCCGCGCCACCTCCCGCGTCCTGCTGCTGCCCCCGGAGCGGGTGCTCATCCGCCGCCTGAGGATGGTGGGTGACTCTGGGCAGGGTGGGGCTCCCACACCCCGCTCTGGGGGGGTGGATTTGGGGCTGGGGGTGTGACCCTCTTGTCCCTCTGCAGACAGAGGTGCCTCTGGAGGGAGAGGTGATTCTCTGCTGCCACCGCGCCGCCAACCCCTACTACTACAAATACGCCGTGGACGGCATCAACGTGTTTGCTGTCAGTATCCTTGGGGGAGCTGGAGTGGGGGCGGGTGGGGAGTGACCCCAAATCCACCCCCTCCCCCTCGCTGTTGTGTCCTTGACTGGCCGCCCCAGACCTGCTGCCGCTGGTGCTGGTGACGCTGGTGCTGGGCTACGTGGACAGCCCCAACCACCTGACGGGCTCGGCCGTCAAGTTCACCTTGGCCCTGCTCTCCATCATGCCCCTCTCCTACTACATCGGCATGGCCATCGCCAGGTCAGTGGTGACGGGGGACGCTTGGTGGCGAAGTGGGGACGCTCCAGCCTCTGCTGACGGCCTTCTCCTCCCCTCCAGCATCTCAGCCCAGAGCAACTTCGCGGTGGGGGCGGTGGTGAACGCCACATTCGGCTCCATCACCGAGCTCACCTTCTACATCACCGCCCTCATCAAGGGCTCGCGTGAGGGCAACCGCTGCTACGCCGAGGTGGTCAAGTCGGCCTTGACGGGGACACTGGTGGGCTGCGTCCTCTTCGTGCCGGTGAGATGGGGTGGCACGGAGAGCTGGGAGGGTGCTGTGAGCAGAGCATTGATGGTGGTGTTTTTTTCTCCATCTCCCAAGGGTCTGTGCATGGTGATCGGGGGCATCCGGCACCAGGAGCAGCGGTTCAACAGCCGCTCCGCGGGCGTCAGCTCGGCCCTGCTCTTCCTCTCCGTGGGAGGTGAGTTGGGGACAGCGGTGTCCCCAGGTCTGGGGGAGTCCCACTAGGATGGGTGCCTGCTCCACGTCCTGTCCCTGCAGGTGTCTTTGCCCCGACGCTCTTCTCCAAGGTGTACGGGAAGCTGGTCTGCGGCGAGTGCCACAACGTCACCCAGAACCCGCTGGGCCACTACCTCTGCCACAACTGTCACTTTGACCTGGTGAGTGGGGACCTGGAACTTGGGGAAATATGGGGTCAGGGATGCTCTGAGCCCCCCCGGCTCTCATGCTGGGTGGTGGCAGCGGGGCTGTCCCCTGTACCCCTGTTGACAAGTGCTCTCTCTGCAGATGGACAACAACGGCACCCTCTACTACAGCCACGTCCAGTGAGTGTCCACTGCGGTGGGGACAGGGCTGTCCCCACGCTGGGGTGGCACCTCCTGGGTTTGGTTGTGTTCCTGCATCCCTCCCAGGGCTCCTCTCCACCCCAATGATTTCCTTTGTCCCCTGGGGTCTCCTTGCCAGACCCTGGTGGCACTGAGGGTGTCACCTGTGTCCCGCAGACCCCTGGTGTACACGGTGTCCATCCTGCTCCCTGCTGCCTACCTCATCGGGCTCTTCTTCACCCTCAAAACCCACACGCACATCTACGACATCCACATCAGCGACTGTCACAGTGAGTGTCCCCAAACTGTCCTGGCTGCTCCTGTCACCGCTCTGCAGCGTCCCACACATCTCTGCTCTCTCTCCCCAGTGCCCGGCCACCACCACAGCGCCGTGGTCCACTGGTCCCGCTGGCGGGCCCTGGTCATCCTCCTGCTCTCCACCCTCTGCATGTCGGCCTGTGCTGACCTGGCCACGGAGCACATCAGCCCCATCCTCACCAACTCCACCATCTCACAGGTGAGCTGGCTCTGGGTGTCCCCCAAGGACCAAGATGTGCTCTCCAGACCCGCCCTGGCTGCAGTGGGGGAAAGATGCTGAGATGCCCTGCACAGCTGGGCAGGGTTTGGATGGGGTCAGGCCCAGGCTGATGTCACCTCTCTTCCCTGCAGTATTTCATCGGTGTCACCGTGCTGGCAATGGTGCCCGAGCTGCCAGAGATTGTCAACGGCATCCAGTTTGCCCTGCAGAACAATCTGAGCTTGAGGTGAGATGGCTCCAAGGATGAGTTTTGGGGTGGTTCCTGTGCCCTGTCCCATCACCGTGCCTTGGTGCCCACGATGGGCTGCCCAGCCACTGGTGGGTCAGAATCTGTCAGCTCCTCCTCAAGGAGACTCAGCCACCCAAAAAATGGTGTCAGAACTGGGGTGGGCTCTGGGAAATCTGTGATTTTCTCACCCAGAGACCTTGGCAGCCCCTAAGCTGTCCTTCCTCCCCAGCATCGAGATCGGGAACTGCATCGCGGTGCAGGTCTGCATGCTCCAGATCCCCATCCTGGTGCTCTTCACCATCTTCTACGTGAGTAGCCCCAGGACAGCCCTGGGGGACCCTCCTGCGGCAGGGCAGGGGACACGGTGTCCATGGGACGTGGCAAGGACACAGCTGCCCTTCCCGGTGTCTGCCCTCTGCTCGGGGCAGGGAAGTGGGGTCAGATGTCTCCTGGTGCTGTCCCCACTCTGGGGACGTGTGGCAGAGGGGGTTTAAGGGGTGACACACACAGTCAGGGCAGGGTTGTCCCAAATCTCTTCCTCGCAGCCGACCAACTTCACGCTGGTCTTCAGCGACCTCCACGTCTACGCCAGCATGTTCAGCGTGGTGCTCATGAACTACATCTTCATGGATGGCAAATGTGACTATTTCCAAGGTGACCACCTCCCACAGGGCTGCTGTGGGACTTTGGAGTATCCCTATATCCCCTGGGATGGGGGGCTCCTGGGTCCCACCCTGGGCTCATCAGCTTGTTGTGGTGTGTGGTGACGTGAGCCCTCCTGGGGTCCTGGCTGACCATCTCGGAGCTGTCCCCCTGCAGCAGCTCCAAGGGGGATCACTCCCATTTCCCCCTTTAAAAGGTTTTAAACTCCCTTTTAATGGACATTTTGTGGAGAACCTAAAAGTCCTCTACAGGGGGGGCTAATCCAGACCACACCAGGTCTTAACCCCACGTCCCTCCTTGCTCCAGGGAGTAACTCCCTCCCCCTCTCTCTCTCTGTCTGCCCCAGGCACGGTGCTGGTGATGGTTTACTTCATCCTCCTGGCTGTGTATTTCTTCGCCCCCTCGCCCAGCGGCTGCTGAGGTTTGGATTCTCCTTTTCTCCAAGCCCCCTCGTTGGGATCAGCACCTTTTCCAGTCAAGACCTTTTCCAGTGTCTCAGGGACTCGGGCCGGGCTGGCTCCGGTCTGGAAGCGCCGTTTCCTGAAGCTCCTGCTGCTGCTGGGCTCCCCCCACCTTGGGGCTTTAGGGATGGGGAAGGGTGGTGGCAATAGAATTGCTCCCAAAATGAGGAGCCTCGAAGCCAGAGCACGTCACAGAGGCATCTCCAGCCATCACTTGAGTGGCTGGAAAAAAAATTGTCCCTAGTGGAGGGTCTGGAAGGGGATTTGTGCGTGTCTCGAGGACAGGGCCCTCCCTGGGGATGTGCTGCACTGAGAGGAGGTGCCTGAGAAGTCCCTCATCCTCCCGGGCCTGGGTGGGGCCTGGGAACTGCACATGGGACGTTTGATGGCACCAGAAATGCACCCAAAGGTATTTTCAGCTGTTTTGTCATTAAAGCAGTTTTGTACAAATCAGAAACAAGTTTGTTTCTCTTTAAATGAGCTTCACTCACCAGGCTGGGCCTCTCTGTGGCCACCATTGCCTGTCCTCTGTCACAGAGGAGCCAGGGGTGGCTGTGGGCTCCAGCTTTCTCTGTGACTCTCCCAAAGCTCCAGCTCATTTCCAGCCTGGTCTTGTCTGACTGTCCTTGGTCCTCCTGCCTTCGAGGTCTGTACCAGACTCCTGAGAGAAGGGTCAGGGATGCTCCTGGTGGTGTCCACAGGGTGGGACAGGCTGGGGACATCTTCCTCCATGCAGGGAAACGCTGGTGGATGTGGTGAGAGGACAAAGTTGAGGCTTGGATTGATTTCTTATCTTTAAGACCAAAAACAACCCCAAAGCAAAGCACTGAGAGATCCATTAACACTGGCAAGGAGGCTCTGGTGCCTCTTCCCCCCTCCCCTGTTCCCTCGGGATGTCCCTCAGCACAAAAACCAGGGAGGGCTGTCACAGGAATGTGGAGTCCGAAAGGATGGACAGCCCTGAGTGAGGCACGAAGCAGCTCATTAGGGATTAATGAAGCTGCTTTATTAAGCCTTTTTGTTTTCCTAGTGAGGCACCAGCACAGACAATCCTGCTGTCCTCAGGCTGGGACATTTGGGAGCGTTGCCGGGTGAGTAGCTGGAGTTGCTGATGGCAGGACAGGGAAGGATGGAACAGGGATGGGAGAGCAGCAGCTGTAGGAGCTCAGTGCCATCATCTTACTGAGATTAAATCATCTCTCCTGGGGTGAGAATTCTGTTCTGAGCTGGCTTTCCCTGTCTCCTTACATCCTGTCCCCACCCCAGGCAGCACTGAGGGTGCTCTTATCCCTCCTCCATCAGTCCCTGCAGGTGCTGGATCCTTTCCCTCTCCCTCAGGGAATTAAAATTAAAGTTTTTACCCACAGGCCGGCAGCAATTAAAACCCTCCCTCAGCAGGAGCTGTGAGCTCAGTGTTTAAACCAAGTCATTATTTTAGGAAGAGCAGCCTCCAAGGATTTGTGTCCCTCATGCAGCAGCCGATGGAGGTTATGGGATGGGAAAGACCCCCGGAAATCCATCAGTGGGTGATGTTTGTAAAGCTTTTATCAGCAAAAGGGAGGTCCTTGGACCTTTGTGGTTTTCTTGGTGATGCTTTCCCCAGTTCCTGGGGGTGGAAGGATCTGCAAGGGATCAAATCCAGCTCCTGGCCCTGCCCAGGACACCCCAACAATCCCACCCTGGCTCTGAGAGCGTTGTGCAAATGCTCCAGGAGCTCTGGCAGCCTTGGAGCTGTGCCCATTCCCTGGGGAGCCTGGGCAGAGCAGGACAATCCCCTCCCTTGCTGCTGGCCCTGATGTCCCCAGGGCAGAGATGTCCCTCCTGGCTGCAGGGCTCTGCTGACTCACATCCAGCTTGTCACCACCCAGGACCCCCAGGTCCCTTCTCACAGCTGCTCCTCAGCCTGTCCTGGATGCACTTTGGTGAAGTCTGAAGATTCCTCTCCTGGATCACCCAGGTGGGTCGTGCTGCTGTAGGAGGAAATCAGGGTGGCCAAGCAGGACTTCCCTCTCCTGAAGCTGTGACTGATGTCTGTGCTGTCCACCAGAGGTTTTTTCAATACTGCCCAGAATAATCTTTTCCAGGATTTGATTTCCCTGTGGTTTCCAGGGTCAGCCCTTGAAACTTGGGACCAGCTTCCAACCAGCTGAGACCTCCCCAGAGCCCCAAGACTGCTCCAAAATCATCGAGAGAGGCTTTGTCACAACCTCAGAGAAAGCTCCAGGGTAAGGAAAACCTCAGGAATGTCCTTGCTGAGAGATCCAGGCTTGGATGGCTCCAGTATCGCCTTGGAGATGCTCTTTAAAGCAGGTGAGAGAAAAACCAGCACAAGGGACAAAGGTCCCACGAGGCAAAGATGGAAGGGTGGATATTCAGCCTCAGAGTTTGGGATGGAAGAAGGAGCTGGAGAAATGCTCCTGCAGGTCACTGCAAGCCAGAGTAGGAGAGCAGGGAACCCTTCCCCAGCCCACAGCTGCCAGCAGGCTCTGGATTCAGCAGCCAGGGAGGCTGGGAAGGAGTTGAAATGCACAATTCCTGCAAAGGAGACACCAGAGTTTCAAGCAGCTCCCACCAGTTCCTGTGCTCCAAGCACCTGAGAAAGCCTCAGCTGTGATGCCCCAGCCTTTGTTTTTCTGAGCCTTGAGGGGAAAAAAAAGGCAGCAACTGAGGCTGGAGAAGGAGGAAAATCTATTCTCAAGACCAGGATAAGCTTAATTTTGGGGCAAGGGGGTGAGTTCCCTAAGTGGGGGGCAGTGACTCCAGCAGGCAGTGCCTTTGGATTAACAACATGAAGACAATGCTATGGTTTATTTAGACATAAATGCAATCTCTTAAAAAGGAACTAAAACCCCAGAGTGTAACCTCTGCCTTTGATGAAGAGGAAAGCGTCGGGGGGGAAAAGCTGATTTTAAAAACAAAAGGCACTTAAAAATGGGCTCCAACTGAAAAGGATTTTGCACAAACCTCACGCCTGGAGCTGCTCAGAGTTCAGTGGCCACTTCAACCGATTCAGTGTAGAGAGCAGGAGAGGACCAGAGCCACCCCTTCCTGTCCTTCCTGTGCAGAGACAATCCCTGTTCCCACCAGGAGGGAGAGATGTTCCCTCTCCCCTCTTTTGGACGCTGCATTTCCCGGGCTGGAGCCATCCACAAAGCCACTCCCCCAAACCGGCTTTAAATCACATCTCCCACCCTCAGGGGAACACAGAACAAGAAGAAAAAGGCCAATTTGGGACGTGTGGGAGGAAGGAAAACCAAAAGCTGGGAGATGCTGAGAACCAGGGCTTGGCTGAGCAGGTTCAAAGAGCTCTGAAATCTACGGGGGGTGAGTTTTTTACTGTAGCTCATTCTGGGTGCAAAGTGAGCAGAAAAGGTTAAAAAAAAGCCTCAGGAAAACCTTTTCCCCCACCCCCAGTAAACTACACAGCAGTCCCTTCAAGTGGCAACTTTCTCCCAAGTCTTCCAAGCAAACCTTTCAATATGAAAAGGGGGAAGAGGACACACGGACACTGCGCCAGGGGAGCTGCGGGGGCCAAGCGACGTTCCAGCCGTCTCCGGGAGCTCAGGGATGGGGACATGCCCGTGGAATTACATGCAGGGCCAGAGGAGGGATCAGGTGGGTTTGGAGAGGGTTTGGAGCTCAGCTGGGTGGGAGGGATGGGTTTATCCAAAAAGCAAAAGGACAAAGGCTGGTGGTTGCTCTGCATCGAGTGTTCCTCGTTGGAAGCACCGAGGTGAAGGTGCCACGTGTAAGCACATTCAGTAACTCATTAAGCTCCCCAATTAATTAGCAAGCGTGTGCTGATGGCAGGTCGCTGGTTGGCTGCTTAGTCTCAGGAAATGCTTTTAGGTTAATGGTGTGGCTTAGAGCTCCATAAATAAAAAGGGGATTTTTTTTTGTTTGTTTGTTTTTTTCCCAATGACTAAAAGTAACAAGGTCTGGAAAAGGCATCGATGTATTTTGCTGAGTAAGGCCTTGAGCAGGTTCCTCCTCCGTGTTCTTAGCAAGACCATCCGTGGAATCCATAAATAGTGAGGGGGTGGGAGGGGGGAATTCTTCAACTCAGTGCTGAGTCTTGGACACGAGTGGGGAGACGCTCTCATTTTAGTCGCTCCACGAGTCCCTGCGTCAGTCCGAGGTGCAAAAGCTGGGATCTGGAGAGGGTTGCTAGGTGAGGGAAAGATTCCAGGAGCTTCTCCCAGCACAGTTCCAGCAGGCTGGGCACCACCAGCCACATTTTGAACAGGGAGCCAGTCCGTTTGTTTTCGTGGATGTTGACCACCCCTCCGTGGACGTACATGCAGCCAGCCTGGGTGGGGAAAAGGGGGGACAGGAGTTACACAGGCAGGATTGGGCTGTCCCCATTGCCACCTCCCACACCTTCAGCAGAGGTGTCACCACCCCTGGGATGCTCTGAAGCAAGGGAGGAATCACTGCTGGAAAAGCCATGTCTCGTGCTAAACCACATATCCAACACTTCAGGGCACTTTGCTCTGGATTTTAGGTGATTTCCATCCCACAAAATCCTTTTTTGGAGCGTGGCAAACTGTTAAGAAAAGCAGTACAGAGCCATACTCGTGTTTCAGCTCAAAAGAATGTATTTTTAAACTCCACCCACCTCACACAGACATCCTGCATTCCCTTGGCTCAGCACTACCCTGCTCCAGGGATGACAGGAGCACAGAGAGATGAGGAAAACTCAGCTGCTGAGTAGGGTTTTTTTTGGTTTTTCTTTTTTTTTTCCATAAGCTGGCAAAGAAAGGGCATTTCTGCTGTCCAGGCACTCACAGAGCTGTCTGGGAAACACCTTTATCAGGCTTCCCCAGGAAAAGCTGCCATTTAGAACATTCCCCAAATTAAGTGACACCAAGGAATGTGATCTCTGCCCTGAGGAGGTGAAGGCACAGCCAAAGGCATTTCTTGCTGCCTGTTAATTACCAATCCCAGCTCTCCAGCCTCCTACTTATGGCCAAAAGCTCTGGCAAAACCAACGTTCCCTTAGTGGTTTCCAAAGGGTTGGAAACAGCCTCATCTCATCTTTCACCTCAGGATAAAATCACTTTAACTCAGGGAGTATTTGTGGGGTTTTTTTCCTTTCACAAGCAGGAACTGCCGTTCCCACAAAGAGTTTAAAAGCTCAAATTCTATATAATTTCTTTCAGAGAGCAAAATTTATGGTGTGGAACCACAGAGCAGCAGGAAGAAGAGCCTCCCAAAAGCTGCTGTGTGCAGTGGAGGTCACATCCTGGGGAACATCAGCTCGATTTGCAGCCCACACCAAGGTCAGAGCCCTCAGAGGAGGGATCCCAGCTCCAGAGGAACAAAAGGAGTCCCTTACCGGGGTGACAGCGGCACAGTGGAAGTACACAGGCTCTGGCATGGCAGCTGGCAGCTTGACCCACTGGAAAGTTTGGAGGTTCAGCCTCCACACGTCTCCCAGAATCACCTCCCCGTTGTAGCCCCCGCACACGAACACGTCTGCAAGAGAGGAGAGGTGGGGAGTTGTCACGGCCCTGCTGAATCTGGGACATGGAGAAGAGGTCAGGATCACCCTCCCCACGCAGCTTTGGGAGCTGTGAGGGTTTTTACCTCAGCAAAGGCTCTCAGGATCAATCAAATCAGGCCCACTACAAAGCAGAGGTCATTTAAAGGTTCCCGGAGTGGCTTGGGTGGGAAGGGAGCTCAAAGCTCATCCAGTTCCAACCTTTCCACCATCCCAGGCTGCTCCAACCTGGCCTGGGACATCCCAGGGATCATGGGGCAGCCACAGCTGCTCTGGGAATTCCAGCCCAGGCAGGAATTCCTTCCCAAGATCCCACCCAAATCTCCCCTTTTCCAATCTGAAGCCATTCCCTGTGTCCTGTCCCTCTCCAGGCCTTGTCCCCAGTCCCTCTGCAGCTCTCCTGGAGCCCCTTTTAGGCCCTGGAATGTTCTGGAAGCTCTCCCTGGGTCCTTCCCTTCTCCAGGGGAACATTCCCAGCTCTCCCAGCCTGGCTCCAGAGCCGAGGGGAGCCTTTGGAGCCTCTCTCTGCTCTCCTCCAGCAGCTCCAGGTTCTCCTGCTGTTGACTCCAGAGCTGGATCCAGCTCTGCAGGTGGGGTCTCATGAGGGCAGAGCAGAGGGAGAATCCAGAGGAAGGAAAGTTGGGATTTTCCCCAGGAATGTGAGGATAAACCCCAGTGGTGTCACCCCAGTGGGGGCAGCCCCAGCTCTCCTAACCTGGATCCCTGGGAACTGAGGGGCTCCAGGCCTGGAGCAGTTCCATGGATCCCTCTGGGCTCTCTCCAGCAGCTCCAGGTGCTGCTGCTGTTGTCCCCAGGGCTGGGGCAGCTCTGCAGGTGGGGCCTCACCTGAGAGGGGACACAGGGACAGAATCCCCCCTCCCCTGCTGCCCACGCTGGGGGTCAGGGTGGATTTCTGGCTCGTGTCCCAGCCTGCCCATGATCCCAACCCCACCGTGGCCACTGGAAGCAGGGGAGCATTTTGTAGCCAAGCTGAGTTCTCAGACACCTGGGTTTGATCAGATTCCAGGGATTTTAAACCCACAGGGAACAGCCCCAGCTCCCAGTCCTGTCCTGCTCCCAGATTTGCTCCCAAGTTCTCAACTCAGAGTCTGCCAAATCCTGCTGGTGGACTGGAAGCATCTCCCAGCTCCTGCCTTACTTGGTTTTTTTTGGCCACAATTAACACTCCTAGGAAATACAATCCAGCATTTCCCTCCACCCTTCAACAGAGAGAATTCAGCCACTGCGCCCCTGAAGGGTTTGGAAAAGAGGGATCAAGATTGTAACTGGTTTTTCAGTGCAGAGGAAAGAGTGGTGCCAACTGGGCAGCTTAAAGCCTGTGAGTGAGGAAAAAATCCTCTTCCAGAAAAGCCATGAGTTCCCTGCAGTTCTCCTCAACTCTCCCCTGTTTGGTTGTAGAAAATTCACCAATTTTCCAGAGGCAAATCTTACCATTTTTGATCTGGACACAGCTGTGGCATCTTCTGGCTGCTGGGAAGCCTGGAGAGAACAAAATGAGAAATATACATCAGCGAGAATTGCTTTAAAGTTCTTGTGCAAATGGTGATTTTGTCTCAACGTTTTTAATTTTTAAGAGGTTCTGCTTTCTTGCTAACCCAGGTATAAGAGGTGTAATTTTAAGCAGCTGTTTCAGGTTTGAGTTCTAATTCCTCTCCAGGGCAGGAAGCAAAATGCTGGAATTTTGCTCCCCAGAGTCTCAAATCTGGCTGGGTGAAAAGCAGCTGTGAGATTCCAGGGAAATCCCAGAGCCTCAAAGGGAGCAGGGATGATCTGGATCCTCTGGGAACAGATCCAGGCACTGTCACTTTTCCCAAGCAGGGAGAGAGAGGGAAGCCAGACTGCCAAACTCCCTTGGATGGGTTAATCCTCAGCGCTGAATCACGAGCAGGACCTCAAACTCAGCCTTAAATCACACACTGAACAAGAAAACTGCACCTTCAAGCACCTTGGCCACTCTGGTTTACAGGGAAAGAAGGGAAAACTCCCAGCTCACCGACTTTCTCGTGAGGTTTTGTGGTGATCTCCTCCCAGGTGTTGGTCTCCAGGTTGTAGGCGTGGATCTAGAGTGGGGGGAAAAAGAGGAGCCATGAGATTCTCCTGGATGATGCAGCCACAGGCTCTGAACCCACTAGAAATAAATCCCAGTTTTTCATTAAGTGTGAACCCAGAAATAGCTGATCCCAGCCAGTGACTAAGCAGGTCTAAAATCACCTTCCAAGCTCCATCCCAGCTTGGCTATTTTTAAGAGGTTCTGCTTTTTTTTTTTTTTTTTCAGCTGGGGGACTGAAAAAAAAGAGAAGAGAATATTTAATTGGTCCAGCTTCTTTTTAAAAAGAAGCTGGACCAATTAAAATCCACACCCTCGAGTTCTCTGAAGGGTTTGGAAATACCTTTCTCCTGCTGCACGTAGGGAGAAAAATGGGACAATGGAGAGATAAAATGTCACATTTGACTCCACTTTTTTTGGAAGCAGAGCACTATTTAAAGTGACCACAGATTCATCATGGCAAATCCAGGTTTTACAGAAATAGGAGAATAATCTGCTCCCAATTATCTTTTTTTTATTTTTTATTTTTTTTTACCAGGCTCTCCAGGCAAAGCCAGACAAAGAGGCAGTGCTTGGTTATTCCTCAATGTGGAAAATCTCCTGTGCAGGGTTCCAAAAGCCTCACCTTATCCAAAGAATAAGCAGTCCAGGAAGTTCCACCTCCCAGGATATAAATCCTTTGACCATCATGAGCAATTTCATGCCTGTACCTGAAGGTGCAAAGCAGCACAATGAGCACCAACAAAAAACCTTCTGGAAATGACCATCAAACCCCAGGGATTTGAGCAGAACCTCCCAAGCCTGGCTCTGCTGCATCAGTCCCTCAGGCTGGGAGCATTCAGGAGCTGTGGAAGTTTTCCTGAGCCCTCCAAGCAGCACCCCAGAAGTCTGAGAGGTATTTTCTGATGGCACAGCAATTATTAAATAATTAAGTGCAAGGATTACTGAATACCAGGACAGAGAGTGATCAAAACCCTTCCTGCCAATGCCACAACAACTCCCAGGCAAAGGAAGGCTGGGAATGCCAACCAAGGGATCCCAAAACTTCCCAAAAAAACCCCAAAAAGCTCCCAGAGGCTGCCCAGGTGCTCACCTCTCCTCTGGCATGTCACAGGACATGTTGTTTGGCTTCAGCTGGATCCATTCCCGGGTGTTGAGGTCCAGCTTGTGGAGGTCAGTGCTGTAAATGTACCCAGTCGTTCCTCCAAACACGTACAGACACCCATTGATGATGGCCATGGCCTGGCCAGGAGAGAAACCAGTTAGAAAGGACTTGGGAATTCCTGGGGTTGGAAAAGAGGGAATTCCCAGGGCTGGAAAAGAGGGAATTCCTGCTCTTCCAAAGCACAGTAGCACCAGCAAAAAGGGTCACTCCTGTTGGGAGTATGAATTCATTTCTTTGTCCACCTCGTTCATCCACTTTATGGAAACTCTTAAAAGCTGTAATTCTAATATAAACTCTAATACGTCTAGAGTTTTAGGTTTTGAAAGTTTTTTGACTATAAACCACTCCTTAAATCGCTTTTTCATTTTCATTCAGAATTTGAAAGTTTTTGACTACCAACCCACTCTTTACATCAGATTTTATTTTTTCATTTTCAGCTGCACCACGTGAACCAATTCTGACCTCCCTAACTAGGAGAAAACCTCTTTTTGCTTTGGAATCTCAAAGAACCGAGGCTGCTTCATTCCTTCACGGAGGACCCCAGCTTTTCCTTGTGCTTCCACGGAGGAAGAACAGCTCTGGTGAGGAGCAGGGGAGGGATTTTGGTGCTCTGAGCCCTTCCTGAGGCTCTCTGAGCCCTCTCTGTGCCCCCTACCTGGCCGTAGATGCGGTTGGGTTTCTTGCCACGGCAGCTGAGCAGGGCCCACCTCTTGTACTTGACGTTGCACACGTGGACGTCATTCCCGTTGCTCTCCCCAAAGGGGATCCCGGTGCCCCCAAAAACCAGGAGGTTGTTGCCATGTAAAACAACTGGGAAAGAGAGAGAGAGAGGAAAAACAGGGATGCTCATCGCTGTGAGATCAGTGGAACAGGATGATTTTTCCAGGTTGGTCCATGGTATGGAATTGGATGATCTTTAAGCTGCCTTCCAATCCAACCCATTCCATGTCTCCATGCTCTGGAGACACCAAACCATTCCATGTTTCTATTCCACAGGGCTGCTAATATTCCCTACAATCCACCCCGTGCACTGACAAGGGGGGTTAAGCCTTTGAGAGGCTCGAAAAGAGAAAAGGATCCCAACCAAAACCATGGTAACCAAAGGTCTGCTTTGAGCAATGAACAAAGGCAGCTATTTTTGGATGCTTTGAGGTGTCTGCACGAAGCACCTTCCTGCTGAAAGCACAGCAAGGTAAACACCTGGAAAACACCTCCTGCTTCCTCGTTTTTTTTTCTTTCCCTCTGCCTCAACCAAGCAAAAAGGGAAAGAAAAATCCCAACCCCAACCTAACCTCTTGGAAAAAACCAGGATGCAGCTCTCCAGGATTAAAATAGCCAGGGTTAAAAATAAAAATAGCTGCACGAGGAGACGGGTTTCCATACGTACGTGACATGGAGGCCAGCTCCCTGGGCATGTAGCCCTCGGTGCCCATCTGGTGCCAGGTGTCTGTGGCAAAGTTGTACCTCCAGAGCTCCCTGAAGAGGGGGTAGTCCTCGTTCTCTGGGCCCCCAGACTCGTCGTAGTCGGGGTTGTAGCCCCCGAACACGTAGAGGTTGGAATTGTCGGCCACGCAGCGATGGCCGCTCCTGGCGGGGGGGCACCGCTGGCCTGCAGGGGGAGGAGAAGGAGATCCACTGATACAGTCTTGAAACAGCTCCACTGATACAACCTTAAATAAGTTCCACTGATACAATCCTGAAACAGCTCCACTGATACAA